>CM065592.1:410372418-410601766 GCA_033119425.1 Bufotes viridis
GGTGAGCCCGGAGGCCTTATAGCCGGTTCCTGTGCCATCACACACTACTGTATGACATGACTGTCATGGGCCAATCCCTTTTAATAATCCCCCTTAAGATTTTTTTTTTCTCAGACCTATAAGAAAGGTACATGATGTACTCCATAGTGAAAGTAATCATCCTACCAGTGACTGTATTTGTGAGTTATAACCTCCCTTCTGATCCTCAGCTGTGCCACGTGACCAACTCTCTGATCTCCAACTGACACATGACAGGAAGTCAGTTACTTCTCTATTCATTCCTAAAAAGACTGACATTGAGGCTACCATAGGAAGAATAGAGAAACTGGCTTGCTGTACACACATATGCTATGCTATGTTCTTTGGAGAAGCAGTTTTGGTCACATGACACAGCTTAGGCCCAGAAGGGAGGTTATAACTAAAAAAAAAAATAAATATATATATATATATATATATATATATATATATATATATATATATATATATATATATATATATATATATATAGTCACCAGTAAGAAGATTACCTTCACTGCAGTTTACATAATGTACCTTTTTAACAAGTCAGAGGGAGTGCTTTTTTTTAACTTTAAAGCAAAAAAGGGATTTTGGATTATGAAAGAATGCTATGAAATTAATCTCCACAGAATATTGGACCTAAACAGACAGAAAAAAAAAAAAATGGTGTTCAAGGATGAACAGTCACAGAAAAACCTTGATGCCACAAAGAAAAGCATGGCAGCTCTGAGGAACAATTCTCAAAGCTACAACAGGCATCACAAACAAATTCCATCTGCGAGCAATGTACGGGCTAAGGCCTTTTTGGCTGCGTGGGATCTGCAAGAGAGAGAGACAAAGCAGCTTACTGAAATAAAACATTGCGTTTCCTCCAATGTCACCATTCTGCCTCTCCGATGGCTTTAGAAAAAATATAATCTTTTCCTCCAAAGCACATGACTCCATCTTTTAGGTAGAACTTCCACTTATTTTTGCTTCTGTGGATCTGGAAAAGCAAATTAAAGTTATACTAGAACGTTTCCTCTGGAAGCAATCTCGTTTTATGGCAGTTATAGCAGAAAAAACAACGTTCATCGGATCTCTAAAGATGTTCGGCTTATCGCGGTGTTGTATCAAGCAAAGATCCTGACAGTCTCTCAATGATTTAGCTGCCAAATCCCACATTTATTTTTTTAAACTAGAAATACTGAGGAGCCAAAAGGAAAAGTGCTTGCGGTGAATGAAACAAAAAAAATAAATAAAGAGAAGGAGAAAACTTAAAGCTACGCGTGTCGCATTTTCACATCATGTCTGAGCCCCCCGTCAGACGAACACATTGGGGGCATTCCCCAGTGCATACCTACAATTGAAGCTACATAGTCTACTGCAGAGGTAAGCAACCTCTGGCACTCCAGCTGTTGTGAAACTACAACTCCCAGTAGGGATCGACCAATATTGATTTTTTAGAGCCGATACCGATATTCTGTGAACTTTCAGGCCGATAGCCGATATTTGATACTGATATTCTGCGCATTTTAATTTTTGTAATTTTTTTTTTGTTACAACGTTCAACGCTTTTTTTTTTTCTTTTAATTAATAGTTTGGACTTTTTGGGCACGGCGATATGTTTTTTTTATTTATTGTTTATGTATTTTATATGTAAAATTGGAAAAGGGTTAATTTATACTTTATTACTTTTTATTTTATTACTATTTCCCCCCTTAGGGGTAGAACCTAGGCTCTTTACATCCCTTGTCCTATTCACCCTAATAGAGATCTATCAGGGTGAATAGGACTTCACATTTCCCTGCTGCCCTGTGCACACAGCAGCAGGGAGCTGACCATGGCAGCCAGGACTTCAGTAGTGTCCTGGTTGCCATGGTAACCGATCGGAGCCCCGGCATTACACTGCTGGGGCTCCGATCAGAAGAAAGGAGGTGGGGGACCCTGTGGCCACTGCCACCAATGATATTAATACTGAAGGGATGGGGGGAAAGGAGGGAGGAAGGGGGGATGGCGCACTGGCCACCAATGTTTTTTATACTGTGGACAGGGGGGGGGGGGGGGCTGAGGGTGCACTGGCCACCGATGATAATAACGTTTCAGATATTACAAACATAGGCATTAGAAACAAATTGCCCAGACCCTGCTTCTGCCTCTGACAGAGCGCTGTGATCCGCGGCAATTAACCCCTCAGATGCCGCACCAGAGGGGTTAATTGCCGCGGATCGCACCGCTCTGTCAGAGGCAGGGTCTGGGCAATGTGTTTCTAATGCCTGCGTTTGTAATATCTGAAACGTTATCATTGGTGGTCAGTGCGCCCTCAGCCCCTTCTCCTCCTCTGTCCATTGGTGGCCAGTGCGCCCTCAGCCCCTCCTCCTCCTCTTCTCTCTGTACATTGGTGGTCAGTGCGCCCTCAGCCCCTCCTCCTCCTCTTCTCTGTCCATTGGTGGCCAGTGCGCCCTCAGCCCCTCCTCCTCCTCTTCTCTGTCCATTGGTGGCCAGTGCGCCCTCAGCCCCTCCTCCTCCTCTTCTCTCTGTCCATTGGTGGTCAGTGCGCCCTCAGCCCCTCCTCCTCCTCTCTGTCCATTGGTGGCCAGTGCGCCCTCAGCTCCTCCTCCTCTTCTCTCTGTCCATTGGTGGCCAGTGCGCCCCCAGCCCCTCCTCTTCTCTCTGTCCATTGGTGGCCAGTGCGCCCTCAGCCCCTCCTCCTCCTCTTCTCTCTGTCCATTAGTGGTCAGTGCGCCCTCAGCCCCTCCTCCTCTTCTCTCTATTGGTGGCCAGTGCGCCCTCAGCCCCTCCTCCTCCTCTTCTCTCAATTGGTGGCCAGTGCGCCCTCAGACCCTCCACCTCTTCTGTCTATTGGTGGCCAGTGCGCCCTCAGCCCCTTCTCCTCCTCCTCCTCTTCTCTCTGTCCATTGGTGGCCAGTGCGCCCTCAGCCCCTCCTCCTCTTCTCTCATTGGTGGCCAGTGCGCCCTCAGCCCCTCCTCCTCCTCCTCTTCTCTCCATTGGCAGCGCGGCACAGGGGGAGGGAGGGACTGCCTCCTTCTCCCCGTGCTGCTGAGGGAACATGGCCGCGCTGAGACCGGCGCGCTCATGTTCTGTGATAGCACATTTATCGGTATATCGGCCTGGTTAGGGGCCGATACCGATAACTGTGCAAATCATGAATATCGGCCATACCGATAATCGGTCGACCCCTAACTCCCAGCATGCATACTTGCTCTGCGAGAGATGGAGTGCCGAAGGTTGCTGACGCCTGGTCTACCATATACCTACAATTAAAGCCGCAGTCCACTGTACCTTCCTATACAGTTAAAAGTATATTGATGTCAGGTGAGCAGGGGCATGGAGGTATGTTCAGCTAATGTACCAGGAGCTTTCTCACCGCAATTGTGCATGAAAACATAAAACGTGAACAGATTAGATGCTGATGACCCATCCTGAGGATAGGTCATCAATAAAGTGTAATTGTCATGTTTTCATCAAATAATTTTAGCATATGTTACTGCTGCTGCAGCATTATGCATAAAGCAATCTTTAGTTTCTTCCCATACCACTGTTTTCCTTGAGCTTCTCTCTTAGTTACGGCTGTTTAATCATTTACAATATGAGGATCTTCTCGAGATGGCTCCTCTGCCAGTTCTCTGAGGCCAAAACTGCTTTCCCTCACTTCCCATACACACTTGCTGTAGCCAGCAGCTCCCTGCCAGCCAATCAGATTGGATTACTGAGGGACACGCCTCCTCACTCTGGAGCCTAATGCAGACATGCAGTGTGAAGGACTAGAGATCGACCGATTATTGGAAGTACCGATATTTCGGCCGATATTCAGGATTTTGCAAGTTATCGGCATCAAACCTTGCCGATATGCCGATAATGCGTATAAAGCGAATACTAGTGAGCTCTTCCATTATGGAAGCGCACACTAGTATGTATCGGGTGCCGGGAGCAGGGAAGAAGCACAGCATACTTACCCTCCCTGGTCTTCTTTGATCCGGCCGGCGCTGCACTGTCCTGACTAGGGTTGTTTCGGGTATCGAACTTTCGATACCCAATCGATACTTTTCTCTGGTATGGAGCTCGATACCAGGATTAGTATTTTATCGATACTGGGCTGCGCTACTGCACAGCCCAGTATCAGAGAACGTGGCTGCGCCGCTCTCAGCGCGGCCATGTTCTCCTCGGCAGCACAGGGAGAAGGAGGCAGTCTCTCCCGCCCCCTGTGCTGCTTCCACCAATAGAGCGAGAGGGGGGCGGGGTCACTGGCCACCAATGAGGAGTGTCTTTTACTATACAGATGCAGGCGGAAGAAACTCATTGCCGGCAGCTGCTGCTTCTGCCTGCATCTGTACAGTAAAAGACACTCCTCATTGGTGCCAGTGCGCCCCCCCCTTTCCCCATTATTAAATACATTGGTGGCCAGTGCGCCCCCCATTCCTCCCTCCCCCCCCCAGTAATAAAAGCATTGGTGGCAGTGGCCACAGGGTCCCCTCACCTCCTCCTCATTGGTGGCAGTGATCGGAGCTCCAGCAGTGTAATGCTGGGGCTCCGATCGGTTACCATGGCAACCAGGACGCTACTGAAGTCCTGGCTGCCATAGTCAGTTCCCTGTTGCTGTGCACAGAGCACAGGGCAGCAGGGAGAGGGTGAGATCCTATTCACTCTGATAGAGCTCTATTAGGGTGAATAGGATGAAAAGATCCCAGGTTCTAGCTCCTAAGGGGGAAATAGTTAATAAATAAACTGTAAAAAAAAAAGTTAAAAAAGTTAAAAAAGTACAGCAAAATATTAGGTATAAATCACCCCCTTTCCCAATTTTACATATAAAATATATAAACAAATAAAATATTACATATCGCTACGTCTCAAGTCCAAACTATTAAAAAAATCCTCTTAAGCGGTGAACGCCCATAAAAGAAAAAAAAAAGAAAAGAAAAAAAAAAGAAAAGAAAAACTGCACAATTTGCCATTTTATTTTAGTCGCCTTGTCCACCAAAAAATAGGATCGGACTGTTGTATTATTGGCCGGACGTTCCATAAAATGAGGAATGCACGCAGCTTTTTTTGGCATTTTTTTTTTTTTGCGTGGTATCGAATATCGCAATACTTGTTTGCTATAATCCCCCCTCCTGGGCAGACCTGCAAAGGGACCTATGCTTACCTGCTTCCCAATGCTGGCTCCCGACTCCTGAGCTCCCCGGCCTCAGCTGCATCGCTTGGGTCCCTGGATATAAACTTCCAGTTTGAATTGGCTGCAGCAGTGACCTGCTCCGCTTGCATCATGTCAAATGGTCACGTGATGCAACGGGGGTAGGTCACCATTGCGGCCTGCTCTTGGTTGCAGCAGCATTAAACTGGAAGTTTACATTTAGGCTCCCGAGTAGAGCAGAGGAGGCCGAAGAGTGGGAGCCAGCGTTGGAAAGCAGGTAAGTGTGCTTCCCTTCGCAGGTCTGCCCAGGAGGTGCACAACCCCTTTAAGATGGAATTCTTAGTATTATACATGAACACATCAATGGCAGCACTTGACCTATTGAGCTGCCAGCAGAAAGCCAACCCGGCTCGTGAACAGCGGGAATACCTTGTCGTACTGGCAAACTATAACGTTATCCGTGTCAAACAGGTCTGGAACTTCTTGTTCACTCACATCATCTCCAGAATTTAATGGATCCTAGAAAGAGAAAAGAAAATCAAGATTATATAAAAGCAGAAAATGGCAAAAGTACCCATCAGCGGTAAACGATGGTATCACAAATTTCAACTCCTATCACAACAAGTAAAAATGTAAACCAACAATCGTTAAAGTGAAGGATCCACGGCGCTGCCTGCCATTTGCAATAAGAGATTTTGCAAAAATTTAAAGTTGCTTGCAACTTGCAACTATTGCAAGGCTTCTAGCATCCTCCAAACCTTTTGTTTAGGCCTCATGCACACGGCCCGTACGAGTGTATTACTGTAGTCCAGCGACGGCATGAAGCGCATGGCGTCATAGCAACCAATGACGCCGTGCGCTGCTGCTGTCAGCTGGATTCCAAGCCGGGATACCATGGTCCGCGCACGGCCGTGTGCATGAGGCCTTAAAGGGACATTTCCATCTGGGATATTTATTACATATCGCTAGGATATGCCATATATCTCCAACAGGTGACAGGTGAAGGTGCCAGCTCTGGGACACGCTCCCACGAAGTGAATGGAGAGCACCTTCCATTCACCGTTATGGTTTAAAAATCTGGAGTGATGGCGTGCCCCAAGCCACTCACTAACCTCCCACAGGAGCCAGCAATTCACTATCCTTCAGGCTTCCCCATATCAGACAGGTCCATAAATATAGGGACAACACAATTCTAAAATTTTTGCCTCTATACCCCACTACAATTGATTTGAAATGAAACGGACAAGATGTGCTTTAACTGCAGACTGTCAGCTTTAATTTGAGGGTATTTACATCCAAATCGGGTAAACGGTGTGGGAATTACAACAGTTTGCATATGTGCCTCCCACTTGTAAAGGGACCAAAAGTAATGGGACAGAGTAATAATCATAAATCAAACTTTCACTTTTTAATACTTGGCTGCAAATCCTTTGCAGTCAATTACAGTCTGGAACGCATAGACATCACCAGACGTAGGGTTTCATCCCTGGTGATACTCTTCCTGGCCTCTACTGCAACTGTCTTCAGTTCCTGCTTGTTCTTGGGGCATTTTCCCTTCAGTTTTGTCTTCAGCAAGTGAAATGCATGCTCAATCGGATTCAGGTTAGGTGATTGACTTGGCCATTGCATAACATTCCACTTCCTTCCCTTAAAAACTCTTTGGTTGCTTTTGCAGTATGCTTTGGGTCATTGTCCATCTGCACTGTGAAGCGCCGTCCAGTGAGTTCTGAAGCATTTGGCTGAAAATCAGCAGATAATATTGCCCGAAACACTGCAGAATTCATCCTGCTGCTTTTGTCAGCAGTCACATCATCAATAAAAACAAGAGAACCGGTTCCATTGGCCGCCATACATGCCCACGCCATGACACTACCACCACCATGCTTCACTGATGAGGTGGGATGCTTAGGATCAGGAGCAGTTCCTTTCCTTCTCCATACTCTTCTCTTCCCATCACTCTGGTACAAGTTGATCTTGGTCTCATCTGTCCATAGGACGTTGTTCCAGAACTGTGAAGGCTTTTTCAGATGTCGTTTGGCAAACCCTAATCTGGCCGCCCTGTTTTTGAGGCTCACTAATGGTTTACATCTTGTGGTGAACCCTCTGTATTCATTTTGGTGAAGTCTTCTCTTGATTGTTGACTTTGACACACATACACCTACCTCCTGGAGAGTGTTCTTCATCTGGCCAACTGTTGTGACGGGTGTTTTCTTCACCAGGGAAAGAATTCTTCGGTCATCCACCACAGTTGTTTTCCGTGGTCTTCCGGTGTTGCTGAGCTCACCGGGGCGTTCCTTCTTTTTAAGAATGTTCCAAACAGTTGTTTTGGCCGCGCCTAATGTTTTTGCTATCTCTCTGATGGGTTGGTTCTGTTTTTCAGCCTAATGATGGCTTGCTTCACTGATAGTGACAGCTCTTTGGATCTCATCTTGAGAGTTGACAGCAACAGATTCCAAATGAAAATAGCACAATTAAAATGAACTCCGGACCTTTTATTTGCTCATTGTAATTGGGATAATGAGGGAATAAACACACATCTGGCCATGGAACAGCTGAGAAGCCAATTGCCCCAATACTTTTGGTCTCTTAACAAGTGGGAGGCACATATGCAAACTGTTGTAATTCCTACACCGTTCACCTAATTTGGATGTAAATACCCTCAAATTAAAGCTGACAGTCTGCAGTTAAAGCGCATCTTGTTCGTTCCATTTCAAATCCATCGTGGTGGGGTATAAAGCCAAAAATGTTAGAATTGTGTCGATGTCCCAACATTTATGGACCTGGCTGTACTCTCAAAGACATCTACAGACACTTACAGTAGTTTCCACAATACTATGGAAGAAAAAAACACGGCGGTGATCTTGCTACAAAATTGGACCACGAACAAATAAGGAGGTGTACCTAGTGGTCGAAGTTGTGTCATAGCAAAGGTGTCTTACTGGAAGCCACGGGACTGTCCCCGAGGACCATTTGCCATTTTGCATTACTGTACACTCTCTGCGATTCTGGTTCCCTTTTCTCATGGATGCACTTTCACCTCCTTGGATTCACTATACTGATATTTGAGAAAGGAGATTGTACATTCCCCTGAAATCCCATTTCTTCCAAAGAAAATATTTGTATTGGTTGCAGCCATTTCTTCATAGCGGATAATGGATTAGCTTTGTGGTTTAGTATTACGCAGCATTACTAGACAGTTGGTATGTTATTAAGATGTGAGATTTAATAAAATCATACTAAAAAGCATAGTGAGGCCAGGACACAGCAGGAACACCAAGAGACCAGTTTCTGTTCATTTCAGGGCGATTCCCCTAAATGATATGGCACCCTAGGGGAATTCTATGGATAGGATCCTACGTGGATAAAATATACTTCTGCAGCATGGAAAGAGAAAAAACATTCCCATGATACCACCCAGCTATTCGTTTATTACATTTCACAAACTAATTGTCTGCAACATTGAGGGGGTGGCCGTGATTTTTTGTGAATTTTTCTGCACTCAGCAGGCATGGCCAATACACAGCGCAGAAAAAAATAAAGATCAGCAGGGGGGCTTGGAGTCAACCCCTTTAAAAAACGCTAATCAAAAATGCACCCAAAAAATTTCCCAGCACTTTCTCCCTTCATCTGCTCCTTTTCTTGGTTTCGATTTCATCTCATTACATTTTAAACTGAGAAATATAAAGAAATCTCTTTCCCAGGAGCTCAGCAATGTCCCTCCTCCTCACTGTCTGACTGTAAGGGCTCATGCACACAAGCGTATTTTGTCCGTGTCCGTTTTTTTGCAGCCCATAAGCTGAACCACTAACGTCAAAACGGATTACGAACAAGGATAGGACTGTTCTATTATGAGCTTGCTATTCCCACCGCAAAACAACAACGGTCATGTGCATGAGCCCTAAGACAACTGGCTGGAGCAGGAGCCTCCACACCCTGTCTGTAGCGTGAAAAATAAAAGTGGTTAAAAGCAGTCTGTCACCACCGTTTTGCATTATAAACCCCTCCTGGTGTCCCGAAGATCACAATTACTGTATCTCAGACCTTTTTGTGGATATATCGATTTTTTTTTCCCCTGAAAAAACGAGATTTTGTGAAACTCACCTGTAAAATCTGTTTCTCGCTTGATTCATTGGGGGACACAGGACCATGGGTATAGCTGCTGCTGCCACTAGGAGGCGGCACTAGGCTGAAAACTGTTAGCTCCTACTCTGCCAGCTATACCCCCTCCGGCCAGGAGAGAGCTCTCAGTTTGTGCAAAAGCAGTAGGAGAAGCAGAACAAAAACGGAATACAAACCACCGTACACGGTCAACGGACCAGACAGTAAAGAGGCCCCAGGAACCTGGTGCCCCACCTGCCGTACTTAGAACACGGGGTGGGTGCTGTGTCCCCCAATGAATCAAGCGAGAAACTGATTTTACAGGTGAGTTTCACAATATCTCGTTTTCTCGCTCATATCATTGGGGGACACAGGACCATGGGACGTCCCAAAGCAGTCCCTGGGGAGGGAAATCAAACAATGTGAAGAAAACACGAGCATCTTGTGACAGGCATCACACCGCGGCCTGCAAGACCAGGCAGCCCAGAGCTGTGGTCAAGAGTGTGAACCCGGTAAAACCTTGCAAAAGTGTGAAGTGACGACAAAGTCGCGGCTTACACAACTGAGCCGCTGACGCTTGGTGGAAGTAAGCCCAGGAGGTAGAGCGGGCCGTAATCACTGGGGAGGAGCCTTGTCCCGGACCCAGTAACATTCCAAAATAGCGGAAAGGATCCACCGCGCGACTGTCACGGCTGCCAACCTCTTCCGAGAACCCTCCGAAATGACGAACAAAGCGTCCGTACCCTGAAAGGAGGCCCATGGCCGATAGGTAAATCCGCAGAGCCCACACCACATCCAAACGGTGCAACAACACCCCCCTCGGGTGGGAGGGCCGAGAACAAAAGGAAGGCAAGACTATGTCCTCATTGACGTGGAAAGCCGAAACGACATGATGGCCACCAAGAAGGTTACCTTCCATGACAAGAAGTGAAGGGGAACCTCTCCCAGGGGTTCGAAGGGTGAATTCTGGAGAACTCCCAAGACCAGGGTGAGGTCCCACAAATGCAAGGGGGGGCGGTAAGGCGGACCGGAGTGCGCGACGCCTTGAAGAAAAGTCTTAACCGGACCCATTCCCACCAGGGAACGCTGGAAGAAAATGGAAAGGGCAGACACCTGACCCTTCAATGAGCTGAGCGCCATGCCGAGTTCCAGGCCAGACTGAAAGAAGGCCAGGACCCCTGGCAGAAAGAAGGACCTGGAAGACAGGTCACGCCCCTCCCAGAACCGCAGGAAGGATCACCAAGTCCTATAGTAGATTCTGGACGAGGTGGGCTTCCTGGCCCGAATCAGCGTTTGAATGACCGCATTGGAGAAGCCCCGCTGCTTCAAGAGGAAGGTTTCAAGACCCACGCCGTCAAACGTAAAGTATCTAAACTCTGGCGGAAGACGGGCCCTTAAGACAGAAGGTCAGGTCTGAGCGGTAGCGGGTACGGAACGTCCCCTAGAAGGAGGACTAGATCCGAGTACCACGCTATGCGCGGCCAACCTGGAGCTAGCAAGAGGGCCAGAATGCCCTCCCACTTGATCCTGCGGAGGATCCGGGGCAGGAGGGACAATGGCGGGTAGGCATAGAGGAACGTGAAGCCGTGCCATGGCGCCACCAGAGCGTCTACCCCGCACGCTGCAGGATCCCTTGCATGGGTGAAGTAGAGCAGAAGCTTGCGATTGAGGTTAGAGGCCATCAGATCCACGTCCGGCGACAGAGGTCGAACAACACCAGATGGAGAGACCACTCCCCCGGACCTATAGTCGTCCGGCTGAGGAAGTCTGCTGCCCAGTTGGCAACCCCCGGAAAGTGAACCACTGAGAGCGCAGGAACATGGGCTTCCGCCCACCTGAGGATCTTTGCAGCTTCTGACATGACGACTAAGCTGCGGGTCCCCCCCGATGGTTGATATATGCCACAGCTGTGGCATTGTCCGACTGCACCCGGACCGGAAATCCACGCAAAACGGGAGTCCAATGGCGGAGGGAGAGGTAGATCCCCCGAAGCTCCATGACATTGATAGACAGTCTGGACTCCGATGGAGACCAGACTCCCTGCACTGTTCAAGTGTCCAGGACCCCCACCAACCTTGGAGACTGGCGTCGGTCGTAATGACCGTCCACCTGACCGGGAGAAGGATCTCCCCTTCTCCAGGTGCTATGGAGAGAGCCACCAACGGATGGCCGACCGAACCTGTAGAGAGAGGCAAAACCTTCGGTCCAACGACTCCCGGGAATTGTCCCAGGAGAACAGGATGGCTCGCTGAAAGGGCCTTGTGTGGAACTGGGCGAACGGCACCGCCTCGAAGGAGGCCACCATAAAACCCAACCCTCTTATGTATGCTTGAATCGAGACCGAGCAATGCTGAAGCAAGCGGAGAACCGAGCTGCGAATATCCCTTATCTTGTCCGGAGGAAGGCGTACCAGGGCCGCTTCGGAGTCCAGGGTCATCCCGAGGAATCGAATATATGTGGTCGGAATCAGAGAAGACTTCTTCCAGTTGACTATCCACCCGAAACGGGCGAGAGAATCCAACACGATGCGAAGACTCTTCCCGCACTGCCGGGCAGACGGCGCCTTGATCAGAATGTCGTCCAGGTATGGGAGTAAGGTAATGCCTCTGGAGCGCAGAAGGCCCATGAGCGGTGCGAGCACCTTGGTAAACACCTGAGGAGCTGTCGCCAAACCAAATGGGAGGACGAGGAACTGGAAATGACTCGAGTTGATCGCGAAAAGGAGATTTTTGTGAAACTCACCTGTAAAATCTTTTTCTCGTAGTTCCATTGGGGGACACAGACCATGGGTATAGCTTAGAGGTATTACTAGGAGGGACACTATGCAAATAGAAGAAGCTCCTCCTCCTCGGGCTATACCCCCAGGCTCCAGCAGGAGAACTTTAGGCGTTGCCAAAGCAGTAGGAGAAGGAGAGCAAAAAACAATGGAACCAAACAGACCGTAAGCCATGAGGTCCAACTAAAAATAAACAGAAAGAAACAAATCCTCCCTTGCATACGCAGGAAGGGGTGGGAGCTGTGTCCCCCAATGGAACTACGAGAAAAAGATTTTACAGGTGAGTTTCACAAAAATCTCCTTTTCTCGGGCATTCCATTGGGGGACACAGACCATGGGACGTCCTAAAGCAGTCCATGGGGTGGGAAACACTCACAGCACCGCCAGGAACAACTCCAGCAGTCAAGCGGAAACCGCGGCCTGCAACACCTTACTCAGAAGGACCGCATCAGCCGACGCCAGCAAATGCCTCCGAGAGAACTCAGAGAAAGCAGCAAGCAAGGACGACCAGGAGGCCTCCATACATAGCTGCGAAGCCGAAGCACGGCTATGTCTAGCCCAGGAAGCGTCCACCGTCCCGGTGGAGTGAGCAGTAATCCTTGAGGGGAGAATCCCGCCACGAGCACGATACGCCGCAGCACTAGCTGAGCGAATCAAACCCGCCACAGTGACCTAGGAGCTGATAACCCCCTACGAGGCCCCACGGGAAATACAAAGAGGGAGTCAATACGGCTCGCAACCCTCAAATACATCTTGATGGGCCCAGACGACAGCCAGAGAAGGGAGAGCGGGGTTCTTGGGGTTTGCCGGCAAGGGACCAAAGGAAGGCAGGACGAGGTCCTCGAGGAGGTGGAAGGAAGAAACCACCCTGGGCAAAAGAAAGAAAGGCACCAGGCGAATCACCACCCGCCGTGGTGAAAGAGCAGAAATAGCTCCTGGCAAGAGAGAGAGCAGCCAGCATCGACACCCGCCCGATGAAAAGAAAGGCCACCAGGAAAACCACCGTCAAGGTGAGCTCGGTCAGAGAAACCTCCCTCAGAGGTTCAAAGAAAGCTGACTGGACGGCGGCACTAAATGGAGTCCCCAAGGTGGTAAGGAGGGAACATATGGAGGGACCGAATGCACCACCCCTGTCAGGCAGTTCCAACGGGGTCACGGAGGCAAGGGAGTTCCGTGGAAAAGACCGCCGGGGCGGAAAAGAGAGGTTTTAAGGAATGTAGAGACAGTACCCGGTCGAGACCCATCTGGGAAAACCAGGAAAACACGCAGAGGCGGAAATTCCGATTTCGCACCGGGTCGATGCCTTCCAGGTGCGATAACAACTGTGGAAGAGGCCGGCGTCCCTGCCGCGACCAAAGCCCACACCACAAGCTCAGAAAAAAATCCTCCTGGCAAGGAAGGTGGATACAACTGCCATCATGGGCCACGTCTGGACAGTTCCAACGAAGGAAGATGTCAGTGAAAACCGTCGGCAGAAAAAAGACCTGTAGCCCCGTTTACAGGAGAGAGACTCCAAAGGGTCCGTCAGCCAGCTGTCCACAGCGAGGAGGAAGACCGCTGACAACACCGGAATCAGACATTCCGCCAGCGCAGGATCAGGTTCACCTTCCGGCTTCCCCAACCGCACAGCGGAACCCACCGTGATGGAAAGGGGGGGTCTGAGCCAAGTCCTCTGGTCCCCAGGCAAATGCAGTACCACAGAGCTGAGAGCACTCCTGGTAGCGCAAGCCACGGTCGTGGCAGGTCCGACAAAAACTCGGACTGGACGGACCACAAGTAGAGGAGTCCCGGAGGGACAGAATGGAAAGTCGCTCTTGGCTCCAAGAAATTCATCGGGGGGCAAAGACCGACCCCGATCAAGACCCTGAACCATGAGGTACCGGAAAAAATACACCTCCCCAGCCGGAGAGAGTGGACTTGGAGGAGAACTGCGGTGTCCAAGACCATTCCTAGGAAGGTCAGCCTGCGGGATAGTAGGAGAGAGTCACTCACCAACCGAAGAATCCCAGGACTGGACAGTGCGCCGTACGCTGTCCTTGCACGAGGAAGCGACGGAGCAGTCCTCAAAATATCGTCCAGGAAGACAGCAAGAGACGCCCCTGGAACGAAGGAGTGCCACAAGGGTCAAGTCAGTAGCAACCTGAAAGGCCACGGAAGCAAGCCATTTCCCTGGAGCGGAGGGACTCCAGCGAAACCTCCGCACTCGCGGAAGCTCAATTCACGAGCCAGAGAGAGCAGGGACCTGCGTCACGCACCACTGGAAGAAAAAGTGGGCACCGGGGAACGAGCCTGCGACCATGTCAAAGGCAAGATGCTCAACCCCACAGCTAAGACGCTGTATTTTGGGGATATGGCCCTCCGAGCTAGGAGGGAGGAAACGGTCATGAACAGATCCGAGGCCCGAAACTGATTTCCCAGAATGCGAGATGGGAAAAAACGATCCATCCTAGAGCCCATGCTACCATGAGAGCGCTGCTCCCCCGTGGGAAAGGAGGGAAAGTGGCCCCCCCCCCATTGCGAGGGATGGAGGCACCCCATCAGGTTGAAGAATCTGAGCAGGTGGGCGCCCGGAGGCTTGAGGCTTAAAGGACCGCCTCGTGCGGGAATCCAGGGGAACCTCCCTTAGAGGAAGCCGTTGGCGCCCTGGAAGGTGCTGACTGGTCACGTGGACCAGACGACCCACAAAGCTGACGCCTGGCTCTAAGCCGCGACAGATACACCCTCTCGGCACCAATTGCGGCAGATAGAACCCGTTCAACTGGGCTCCAAAAAGCCTGGACCAATCAAAAAAGAGAAGGTACGCTAAAGAGTGTCGGTAGAAGAAGCATCCGCCTCCCAAACCGTCAACCAGAAGGCACAGCGTTGAATGACTCCCATGGAAGCCCCACAGAGAAAATAGGCCGCCTCAGGGGCAAAAGCGGGTCGCAGCAACGAACCCGGTAGTGGAAACATGGATTTTGAGAGAGAATCCAAACGTCTGCCCACGAAGTCCTGCAAAGAGGACCCGTCCAGGACAGGAAAGGCCGTGTATTTGACTATACGGCCACTGGCGGGTCCACCGCGGGAGGAGGCGTCTCCTATACTACAACGACCGACCCCTTCATACAGAGGGAAAGGGTAGCCAGCCGCTTGGTGACCGAAAACCCTCAATTAGGCTAATCCCAAGCAATAGACAACAGGGCAGCAAATTTCCGCATGGACGGAAAAGACTGACGATTCCTGCCGTTCAAGGCGGAAAAAAGGAGGGAACTCCTAACTGGAAGTAGGAGAGACCCTGTAGCAGAGCAAAAGTGCTGCGGACAGCCGCCACCAAGTCAACCCCCATGGTGGAGAGCTTGGGAGGGTCAAGGTCCATGATAAACATAGAGACCGTCATTCCCCTACAGACCTGCGTTCCCGTGGTCGGGGAGAATCGTCCGGGAAGGCCCCTAGCCGGGGAAGGGGAGACATCCGAGGAGGAATGTTGCCGCTCCCGCTGTCTTCTTGGGAATGAGCTACCCCCATGAATCATCGGGGGGAGATGTAGTAGAGACACCACATGGTTGGCAGCCGACCCCGATCATAAGGACATGGCCGCCCATGCTACTAAGGCCGTAGCCGCACTAGACTTGGCAGAGTCCCAAGTGTGCACTATTGCGGACAGTCGCCACAAAGTCAGCCACGACGGTGGAGCTCTTGGCTGGGGGTCAAGGTCCGTGATGTCGTAAAGACGGACAAGTGACGTTTCGGGCTTGCGCTCCCGTGGATGGGGAGAGTCGCCCAGGTGTGTCTCTAGACGGGAAGGGGAACGGAGACATCCGAGGAGGAATGTCGCTGTTCCCGCTGCCCGCCAGTGAATGTGTGCGTCCCCCATGAGAGTCATTGGGGGGAGATGGCACGGAGGACACCACAGGGCTGGTAGCCGACACCGTTCCATAAGACATGGCCACTCCGGGCCCCCCCCCTACAGAGGGTAGGTCTGCAGTTGCATTGACATGGCAGAGACCCAGGCGGGTACCGTTGCAGGCAGCCGCCACCAAGACAGCCACGACGGCGGAGCTCTTGGCTGGGGGTCAAGGTACGTGATGTCGTAAAGACACGCAACTGTCCTTTCGGGCTTGCTCCCGTGGATGGGGAGAGTCGCCCAGGAGTGTCTCTGGACGGGAAGGGGAACGGAGACATCCGAGGAGGAATGTCGCCGTTCCTGCTGCCTGTTAGTGAATGTGTGCGTCCCCCATGAGAGTCATTGGGGGGAGATGGCACGGAGGACACCACAGGGCTGGTAGCCGACACCGTTCCATAAGACATGGCCACTCCGGGCCCCCCCCCTACAGAGGGTAGGTCTGCAGTCACATTGACATGGCAGAGACCCAGGCGGGTACCGTTGCGGGCAGCCGCCACGAAATCAGCCACGGCGGTGGAGATCTCGGCTGGGGGGGGTCGCGCACAGCGATGTCGACAGAGACTGACAATTCCCCTCCGGACTTGCGCTCCCGAGGATGGGGAGAATCGTCCGGGAGTGCCTTTCGGGAGGGAGGGGAGACGGAGGCATCTGAGGAGGAATGCCGCCGTTCCTGCTGCCAATTTAGAGGTTGAGTGTCCCCTGTGAGAGTCATCAGGGGAGATGGCGCGGATGGCACCACAGGGTTGGTAATAGACAATCCGTCCCATAAAAGACATGGCCGCCTTGGCTACTGAGGCCAGGTCTGCGGCCGCACTAGTCCTGGCGGAGGCCAAACGGAAACCGTCGACTCCGCAGGGACCGAGGGGGCACCGGGATGAAGCAGGAGAAGGAGCAGATTATGTCTAGGCCAGCAGCAGGGCATGAGGCACAGGGATAGGCAATTATCACTGCAGCTCTGGGTGTGATTGGAGTAATAGGAGTTATAACAGAACAATCACTACTGGCCGAGACTGGAGCTCTGCCACAGTGACCTATATAATATAACAACAGCTATCACTGCAGGTGAGATGCTAAAGAATGAACCTGGTCTCTTACCAGGAAAGTCCTCCATAACCAACCCCTCCCCTAGCAGAGAGGAGCTGCACAGGAGAAGAAGATGCTGGACGGAGTACAGGCTCCACCCTCGCGCGTCATAATGGCGCGAAAATAGCGCGCGCTTACCAAGCAGCGGCCCCCAATTGTGCCCCCTGCCCGGGAGGAGAAGGGTGCCCCGACAGGCAGGTAGGAGCGGCATAGGCAAGACTGCTGCTGAATAGTAGTGCCATTCTCCCAATAAAAGTGCCCTATTGATTCCCCCCAGACTAGCTCCTTCTTCAGCTTCACCCAGGCAGCCCACTAAAGTTGAGGAAGACAGAGGGAGGAGGGTGGCGGCGGGCAGGTCATACTTATCTGCGTCAGCCGTCTTCTCCCTCATGAGTCTGTACCAGCAGGGATCCACCTCTTCAGACGTCTGACTCCACAGGTTGGGAGATGCAGTGCTCTGGATTGAGGGTGGCAGCAGGTGGCCCAATGGCTGGCGGGATGCGGTGCTACCAGGAAGCCCGGATCCTCTTTTCTTCTTTGGGGGAAGGGTGGAGGAGGCCAGGCAACGTCCATGGACGGCGGCAGTCACTCCACGGGGGACCAGGAAAGCGCAATGCTGACCTGCGTCCCCATCTGTAAGAAAAATAACAAACAGGAGTAGCAGTGTCATCCTCCTTCTACAGACACTAAGCAAAGACTGAAGTTCTCCTGCTGGAGCCTGGGGGTATAGCCCGAGGAGGAGGAGGAGCTTCTTCTATTTGCATAGTGTCCCTCCTAGTAATACCTCTAAGCTATACCCATGGTCTGTGTCCCCCAATGGAATGCCCGAGAAACATAGGAACCGCTGGTGGGAGAACGCGATGGGAACGTGTAGGAAAGCGTCCTGTATATTCACGGAAGCCAGCCATTCCCCTTGCGCCAAGGAAGCTATGACAGAGCAGGGGAACTCCACCCGAAAATGGTGTACCCAAAGGTACCGAATCACCTTCTTGAGGTCTAACACCGGCCGGACAGCGCCCTCTCTCTTGCCTTGGAGGTTGGGAAGGGAAGAAACTGTTTGGGGGAAGCAATTTGAACTCCAGTTTGTAGCCCGAGGTAACGACCTCGAGTGCCCAGGCATCCGTGATGTGGGCCCGCCAAACCTCCTGAAAATGAAGCAGCCGACCCCACACCCAGACAGGTGGGGGTGCACCTTCATGCTGGGGATTGCTTCCCAGAGGAAGACCGTTGTGGCTGAACTCGAGGATGTCAGACGGGTAGGGGCTTGAAGGACGGCTTCCGCCGCTGGTCCTGGGCGGGCTGCCTCGGGGCTGAGGGGGCCGCCAGACGTGTGCCAGTGAACCGGCGAAAGGAGTAAGATCGGTCCGCAGGACGAGAAGTGCGCTTGGGCTTAGGCTGCGGGAGGTGGGTGCTTTTTCCGCCCATGACTTCCGAGATGATTTGTCCAGCTTAGGCCCAAAAAGACGAGAACCCGCAAAGGGAAAGGACAGAAGAGACCGTTTTGATTAAGAGTCCGCCTGCCAGGCCTTAAGCCAAAGTTCCTGGCGAATGGAGACAGCAAAAGCGGAGGACCGCGCGGCCATGGAACCACCGTCGAGAGCCGCCTCGCAAAGATATTTCCCTGCGTGAGAGATCTGGACCGCCAGGGCTTGAAGTCCCACCCTGGAAAGGTCAGAGTCTAGGTCTTGGTGCAAGCGCAAGGCCAAATCGGAGACCACCTTAGCCACCCACACCGAGGCGAAAATGGGGCGAAGGGCCGAACCATTGGCCATAAAGATAGATTTAGCGAGGGATTCAACCCGCCTATCCACTGGGTCCTGCAAGGAGCAACCATCTGCTACCGGAATGGTAGTTTGCTTAGCCAAGCAAGCCACGGGTGGGTCTACTTTTGGTGAGGAAGACCATTTACTCACAGAACCAGGGGGAAATGGATAGAGAAGATCCAAACGCTTCCGAACTAGAAAGCGCGATCCCGGCTGTTCCCAAGCTTTGGTCGTCCGTAGGGAAAAGTCGTCGTGGACCGGAAATGACTTAGGGGCCTGCTTGGTTCGCAGAAAGGATACCCCTTGGTGAGAGCAGGAGCTCTCATCCTGCAGTTGGAAAATGTCCCGGACAGCCAACACTAGACTATCCACCAATGCCGCCATCTGGGAAGAACGAGGTCTGGATCCGATTCCACGATGTCCCCATCTGACGAGGGATCCCCCCTCCGCGAGGATGCTTTGGACGGCGAACCAGGGGGAGGAGGGGATGGCAACGTGTCCGAGGAGGAGATGTGACCGTGCCTGGACGCTTGCCGGGGGTTCTGCCCCTGGATTGGGTGACTTGAGAGCTCGCCGGCTGCGCAGGGGACGATGTCTCAACCAAGCGACCCATCAAGGAAAGGGTGGATTGGGAGATCTTTGAGAGGTCCGCTACCGTCTGGGATAGGGACTGTGCCCATTCAGGCTCCACACTACCCGGGGAAATGGGCGTGTCAGAGGGCTGTGCCTGGGTCTGCGGACTCTGAGCTGGCTGGCAGGATGAACACAGTGGGTTCGCCTGTCCATGAGAAAACTTCACCCTACATGCAGTACATGCATAGTGGGTCACCCTACATGGGACTTGGGGTTCAGGGTCCTCTGAGACCGACATGAGTCGTGTGCAGTGGTCGGAGAGAGAGCTGGAGCAGAGCTAGAGGAGGTAGAGATGTCCCTACCAGAGTGGCGCAGATCCGAGGCCTGTGTCCCAACGCTGCATGCGGCGTTGAGAGCAAATCAACGATCCTCCAACGGCAGGAAGAGAAGACTGCGGTGGGAAATTAAGCCACGCCCCAATCGGCAGCTGCCGCGATAGGCCACGCCCCATCAGCGCCGATAGACCACTCCCCGTCGGCGTCAACAGGCCACACCCCTGTCGGTGCAGACAGGCCACGCCCCCATCTGGGGGTGGCAGTCCCGGTAGGCCACGCCCCCACCGGTGATGTCCGCAATGGGCCACGCCCCCTCTATCGGTGAAAGCCCGCGAAATTGAGGAAGCCGGGGCCAACGTGGGGGGAAGCATAACAGTGAGGGGAACTCAGGGCCAAAGCGGAGCATGGTGGAATAGAGAGAGAGAAAGGGACAAGTAGAGGCGCTGGAGCGACTCCACTCCCGCACAGTTATTAACCCTAACAGTGCCATCTCCAGCTCCAGACATACAAACACAGAGAGACATACTTACCTGTCTTCATCTGTGGTTTTCACCCTTCTAACAGACCAGCAGGGCCACCTCTTCAGTCCCTGGCACAAGTGACAGGGACTGGAGTGAAGGGCAGGAACAGGTGGCCCTATGGCTGGGGGGAGCAGGAGAGACAAGCTGACCTGGTCCACTTTTTCTTCTTGTGGGAGGCAGAGCAGTGGAATAGCCATCACCGGTCAGCCTCCCGGGGATGCAGAGCCCCACTGCGGCTCTGGACCCCCATGTCCTGAAAAGAAAGAGAAAAAATAAAAAAGAACACAACAGCCACCCTGCAAGCAGGGGGTCTGCCTCCTACGACACTAAGCTAAAAACTGAGAGCTCTCTCCTGGCCGGAGGGGGTATAGCTGGCAGAGGAGGAGCTAACAGTTTTCAGCCTAGTGTCGCCTCCTAGTGGCAGCAGCAGCTATACCCATGGTCCTGCGTCCCCCAATGATATGAGCGAGAAATATCTTTATTTTGATATATAATGTAGCCGAAAAAAGCCCAAAGGGCAATGCCCTTGGGTGTCAGAGCCCAGCAACTCCCATTAGAATCAAAGCCTGTTCCCCCGCCATCTTAATCTTCTCTACACCTCCCTTCCCTCCGGACGTCAGAAGCCTAGCACTTTAAATCTCACAAGCAGATAACACCCATCTGTTTGCACCTGTTCCCTTCTGTCTCACTGGCGTCAACAACCCTTCAGGCGCATGTGCACCACAGCTGGTCACGCCAATGCCCCCAGGAGGGAAAAGACGGCGCAGGCGCAAACATGTGTGTGTTATGTGCCTGCGTGAGATTTCAAGTGCTAAGCATCTGATGTCAGGAGTCATGGGAGGTGCAGGACTCGATTCTGTCAGAAGTGGCTGGGCTCTAATGGGCTCTTTTCATCTCATCTGCATAACAGATTAAAGATCCTTTTGGGGGGCGAAAATCAACAGAAAGGCATGTCTGAGATACAATAATTATGATTTACAGGGCCCCAGGAGTGGTTTATAATGGATACAGCTGGGGACAGACTTCCTTTTGTTTAACCTCTCAAGGACGAAGGGCGTACATGTACGCCCTTCGTCCGCACTTTAAAGATGGCGCCCGCTCCCGCACGGAGCGGGCGCCCGAGCTGCGGGTAAACGCTTGATTCATCAAGCTGACACCCGCAGCTCATGTCCGCGACCGGCAGCGATGCCGATCGCGGACATTTAACCCCTCAGATGCCGTGGTCAATCCTGACCACGGCATCTGATCGCAGCAAAACCGAAAGTTTCACTTCGGTTTGCTCGGCTCCCTGATGGCCACAAGGGGAGCCGAGCATGCATGTAGTACCCTAAGTTTCTGTGAATGAAACCTAGGGTACTACACAGTATTCCTATGGAGCCTATGACTGTAATAGGCTCCATAGGAAATATGTGATTTTCTCATATATTCCAATGCTATTGCATTGGAATATATGAGAATAGCAATCTGATGATTGCATCTTATAGTTCCCTATGGGAACTATAAGAAAGTGGTAAAAAAATAAAAAAAAAGTTTAAAAATAAAAATTAAATAAAAAAATATAAAAATTCAAATCACCCCCTTTCCCCAAAATGAAAATAAAATAAATAAAAAATAAAAAAATTACACATAATGGGTGTTGCAATGTGCGAAAACGCCCATACTATAATAATATTAAAAATATTCACCATACGGTAAACATAAAAACGAAAGAAAGCGTCCAAATGGCTAATTCGCCATTTTTGGACGCTTCATTTCCTAAAAAAATGAATAAAAAGTGATCAAAACATCATACGCACCCCATAATGGTATCAATTAAAAGTTCAGATTGCCCCACAAAAATGAGCCCCTACACTGCTCCGTACGCATAATTACAAAAAAGTTATAGGGGTCAAAACATGGCGACAAAAAAATAAAATAAAAAAATTCCCACTTTTAATTTTTTTCACTATCAAAACGCAAGAAAAACTATACATATTAGGTATTGCCGGATTCGTACTGACCTGAAGAATAAAATTAACCAGTCAGTTTTATCGCAAATCGAACGTTGTAATTTAAAAACCCGTAAAACTGTGGTGAAATTGCTTTTTTTTTGCAATTTCACCCCATTTGGAATTTTTTTCCCGTTTCCCACTACATCACATGCAAAAATAAATGGTAGCGTTAAAAAGTACAACTTGTCCCGCAAAAAATAAGCCGTCATATGGCTATGTGAGCGGAAATATTAAAATGTTATGGCTTTTGGAAGGCAGGGAGCGCAAAACAAAAACGCAAAAATCCCAAAACCCCCGGTCCTTAAGGGGTTAATTAAGCACCTTTATTTGTGGGATACCCTCCACTGATGCTGCCATCCTTGTTTTTTTTTTTTTTTATATATATCCTCTGCATGCCCCGCTGTGCCCCTCTGCAGTTTTCGCGTCCAGTAAGTTCATTCTGAGTATCGGTACAGGGAGGAGAAGACGCCCAGGTTTCTCAATGGGCGTCTCCTTCTCCCCGGCTGTACCGTGGTCCAATCGCAGTGGAGCCAGGGAGAAGGTGAGCTGGTTTTTTCTCCCTGGCTGTGATGCGCTCCCATGCGATTGGACCGCGGCACAGCCAGGGAGAAGGAGACGCCCATTAAGAAACCCGGGCGTCTTCTACTCCCTGTACTGATGCTCAGTATTAACATACATGGTGTGAAAACTGCAGGGGGGCACAGCAGGGTATGAGAGGGGCATTTGAAAAAAAGAATAAGGGTGGAGGCATCAGTGGAGGGTACTCTGCAAGTAAAGGTACTTAAACAAAAAAATACCAAGAAAGGTCCTCTTTAAGCCCCATCCACTTGACTATACCCCAGCCTTCAGCAGGAAATTAAAGGGGTTATCTAACCTCTATAATGCCTCCCCAAATGCCCGGGTCCCTCACACAGATTGTACTTACCTTGCTCGTCGGCACCCGCGTGGATCCTGATACCCGCACGTCCACCGCATTTCCCCGTTGCGCGAATGAAAAAATCCGGCGATGGAGAAGGGGGTGGCAATAGCAAGCCACAACAGGAACAAGCCTCCCTAGGATCACACTAGGGAGGTTTGTCCCCATCGTGACCTGCTATTGACTGCCCCCCACCGCATCGCCAGATGTTTTCATTCGCGCAACGAGCAGATGCAGCGGAAGTCGTGCTGGCATCAGGAGTGGCCCGGGTGCCAGGCAGCAAAGTAAGTAGAATCTGTGTGAGGGGCCCGGGCATTTGGGGAGGCATAGGGGTTAGATAACCCCTTTAACCCTTGTGGATTCTACAGGATTTCTTCCACACTGTCTGTCAAAAACACACCAAAAAATACTGCAGACTGACAGACAGGGAGGACAAGTGTACCTTCTGATCTCCTTTACTATTTACTGTATCTCCAGGTTTGGTGTTCTTTTAAATTGGATAATTCTAGTGAAATTAAATGTCATGGGGAAGAAAGGAGAACAAAATCTTTCTTCTTACGTTACGGGAGGGTTGTAAGGCACACAGCCCCTCTCACATTTTATATTAGACCACTCACTCCCAGAATTACTTTACGGCAGACTGATATTCAGACAGGTGTCTGAACAACTCCTTCTCTCATTACATCTCGCTAAACTGTGTAGCAGCGCACAACCCAAATGCGGATTCGGCAGCCGGAGACAGTCGGGCACTTTATTACACGGGACGTATCTAGCGCAATACAATCAATAAGATTCATTGATTCCTTAAGACGAGTTAGCGGTACAGGATCTGGCTGCAAAGAATCATATGAAAGGCATTAAAGCTGCCATTTTAACAGCTTATAAAAAAAACATAGGGCATATTAAACATGAGTGCCCCGTGGTCATGTCACAGACGTAGAAGAGCTAGCCGAATAAGGTGCTGCATAATTAATAATAATTAAATATTTGGAGGCTATATTAAATGTCAAATCCACCAAAGATGAGAGACGAGAAAACGCCTATTCGTGTGGAGGAGACGTCACAATGGCTTTAAAAGCCCCATGATGAATACGGTGCTGAAATTAAATTATGCGCCAAGCTAAAACGCATCCGATTTGGCTACTCAAAGTAAAGGGTTAATCACTTGGCTGCTTCTGGCCTTATGGGAGAAGATGAGAACGGCTGCTCCGATCTGAAGTCTAATAGCGCAAGTGGGGTTAGACTCTGGATGAGGTTACCTGGCACGACGCACCTAAAACAAAATGGAAGCAAGCGTAGAGAACCCACTTAACGCGGAGGCATATAGTACATCTGCAACTAACTTACATTGCTTCAGTGCATCCAGAGTAAAAACTGAAGCATCTTTGAAAGCATTTTTGATGAAATCTAATCGTTCTATCACTGTGTGTATAAAGCAACAGTGCCGCCCTCATTGCACTAAAGACATCATTTGCGTATTTCAAAAAAGGCAATTTTATCTGCAAGGGAACCATTTGATAGGCGCATTTGGGTAGCTAAGCCTATTGGGTAGCTAAGCCTATTGGGCACTATGCCAAGTTGCACAGCGATGACAAACTGACGACAAACTCCCTTTATGTAATCTGATCTTGCAGTTATACTCTCATCAGTCTGGAGCTGTATACACAAAACATGCCTAAAATATCACCACGGCACTCGTCTTTTTTTCTTTTGCCCTTTTATTTCATAATATAAAAATCAGTTCAATTATCAGTATGGGTCCATAAAGTATAACAATTATGATAAGGGATACGGCTCACACTGCCAAGACGTTTCAGTCCAAGAAGAGACCTTCCTCGGTATCATGAGCCTGTCCTACAACGATGTAGAGCTGACCAGGGATCCATGAACGGATTTATATTATGAAATAAAAAAGCAAAAAAAAAGAAGACCGGTGCCATTGTGATATTTTATGTACTATGGGTAACAGGCTTTCACTGGCACCACCGACCATACCTGGTGTGCAAGTGTCATCACTTTATACACAAAACATCCTGGTGGTTTTAGGCTAATTTGTATAGAGATGTGCCAAATTGCAGATGCTGGAAGAAAACAAGATTTTTGTATAACTTACCAGTAAAATCTCTTTCTCGCTCTTCCGTGGGGGACACAGGAGACCTTGGGTATAGCTCAGCTCCCTAGGAGGCGTAACACTAAGTGAAAACTGTTAAGCCCCTCCTCCAGCAGCTATACCCCCAGCCTGAAGTGTGGCCGCGTGGCCGGTTGCACAATTGTTCAGCCGAAGACCGATGCCTCTGGGCCCAAGAGGCACCTACCGCTCTCGTGGAATGAGCAGTAACGCCAAAATGCGGAACCTTGCCCTTGGCACGGTAAGCCTCAGCAAAGGCCAAATTGACGAAGCGGGCCCTTGGGCGAACCCTCCAGAACCACAAAAAGAGTCCGTGCGCAGAAAGCAGCCTGTGACCTTCAAGTAAATCTTCCAGGCCCTGACAACGTCCAAGCGGAGCAGTTCTCGTTCCCGGTGGTGGGAAGGTGAGGGACACAGGGGGGGGAGGACGATTTTCTCATTGAGATGAAAGGCGGAGACCACCTTCGGAAGGAAAGAAGGGACGGAGAACAGCCTTATCTTGGTGAAAGACCAAAAGAGGAACAAGAAAGGACCGCCAACTCAGAAACCCTTCGGAGAGACGTGATGGCCACAAGGAACACGACCTTACAGGACAGAAGGCGTAAGGAGATCTCCCGTAACGGCTCGAAGGGTGAAGCCTGGAGCGCCGAGAGCACCACATTCAGGTCCCAGGGCGGAACCGGGGGATAGTACGGAGGAACAGAGTGAGCCACTCTTTGGATGAATGTCTTGACAGGCCCAAGAGGAGCCAGGGGACACTGGAAGAGAATGGACAGCGCCGACACCTGACCCTTCAGGAAACTGAGACCCAGTCCCAGGTCCAGGCCAGACTGGAGGAAGGACAGAACTGTGGGGAGAGAAAGTCGGAGAGGGGGAACGCCCAGACTCTCACAGAATCCCAGGTAAGATCTCCAAGTCCGATAATAGATCCTGGATGAGGCAGGCTTCCGGGTACGGATCATGATGCAAACCACGTCTATGGAAAATCCCCATCGCGTTAAAACGGCGGTCTCAATAGCCACGCCGTCAAACGAAGAGACCTTAAATGCTGGGGGAAGATCGGTCCCTGAGAGAGAAGAACTTCTCTGAGAGGCAGCGGCCACGGAAGAAAGAGGGCGTCGGCGCCAAACACCCTCGGGTACCTTGCCCTGGCCAGGTAGGTGGGAAGCTTGTGATTGACCCTGGAGGCCATGAGGTCCACATCTGGACGACCCCAACGAAGGCAAATGGCCTCGAACACGGCTGGGTGTAGGGACCACTCGCCCGGGTCGATGGTGGTCCGGCTGAGGAAGTCTGCCGTCCAGTTCTCCACCGCTGGAATATAAATCGCCGACAGGGCCGGAACGTGAGCTTCCGCCCAGAGGAGAATGTGGGAAACCTCGCACATCGCCGCGAGTGACCCCTGGTGGTTGATGTACACCACGCCCGTGGTGTTGTCCGACTGTACACGGACATGATGACCTTTTAGCAGGGGAGTCCAGTGTCGGAGAGACAGGAGGATCGCCCTCAATTCCAGGACGTTGATCAGAAGTTTGGACTCCGATCGAGACCAAGTGCCCTGGACGAACCGGGGAGGAAACCTCCCCTCAACCCTGCAAACTGGTGTCGGCGGTAACCACCAACCAGGTCATCGGAAGGAAGGACTTACCCTGGAGAGGGGTCCGCAACCACCAATGGAGGGTGGCCCGAACACGGGGAGGTACATGGAAGGGCCGGTCCAGTCTCCGGCGACTTGTCCCAGGCAGAGAGGATCGCCCTTTGAAGGGTGCAGGAATGGAACTGCGCAAATGGAAACGCCTTGAAGCAAGCGACCATTTGGCCCAATACCCGCATGCTGGATCGGAAGGACGGACGGCAGCGGAGAAGAAGACTGCGAACTGACCGGTGGAGAGCCAGACTCTTGTCCGTTGGAGCCAACCGAACCGCGCCAGAGTCTCCAGAGTGAAGTCCACGCTGGCGGACGTCTGAGAAAAGGAGGACGCCTTCATGAGGACGTCGTCCAAGTAAGGTAGCAGAAAAACATCCGTGGAGCAGAGCAAGGCAAGGACAGGGGCCAGGATCTTGGTGAACACCCGAAGAGCCGTCGCCAGGCCGAAGAGGAGGGCGACAAATTGATAGTGATCGTTTCCCACCGCGAAGTGAAGAAAGCGATGGTGATACAGAGCGACCGGAACGTGTAGGTAGGCGTCCTGTATGTCGATTGACGACAAAGTCCCCCTTCTCCAGAGAAGCCACCACGGATCAGAGGGAGTCCATCCGGATTCGCTGAAGGCAGAGAAAACGGTTCAGCCGTTTGTGGTTCCAAAAAAGGAAGGTTCAGTACGGCCGATCTTACACCTCAAAGAGGTTCGAGTAGAACTCTTTGAATCTGTCCGCCGGAGGCACGGGAGTGATGACTCCCTTGTCCAGTAGCTTGAGAACGGCCGCGGAGAAGGCGGCCGCACACTCCAGGTCCCGCGGAGGACGGGACCGAAAGAAACGATCCTGGGGAGACGCGAGCCCGCCAGACGTCCCTGAAGAGGAGGAGGCGGCCCCCCACCCGTGTGGGTGGGGGCGCACCTTCAGGCAAAGGACTGCTTGGCCGTGGAGGGGAGGGAGGAGGCGAGCCCAAGCCTTAGAGACCACCGAAGAAAAGTCGGCGTGGAGAGAAAAAAAACTTTGGACACCTGTTTGGGGGGGAGAAAGGACACTCCGGCCTGGTCGGTGCTGGGAGGGTCATCTTAAAGGTATCGCGAATAGCGGCAATGAGGTGACCCACTGCGGAGGCTAGTTTTGACGGCAGTGCAGAGTCCATGTCCCAATACGAATCCGCCAGTTCTCCCTCAGAGGGCGTGTCCTTTGGGGAGGAGAGGCCTGACTGACTCTGCACGTGTGGCGGAGAGACGCATCTGAGGAGGATGCGCACTCTTCCCTGGGGTGCTTCTGAGAGTGCCGGGTCCTGGAGGATCCACTGGGAGAGAGGGGACCAAAGGGGGCCGCAGAAGCAGTAGTCCCGGAGGGTGCGACAGGGGGTGTGGCAGCCTGCGTGGTAGGCGGTTTGTCTAAAAGGCGGCCTACTATGCGGGTGAGGGACAGGGATCTAGCCCAGTCAGGCGGTCCAGAGGGAACGGGGGGCGGCTCATGCAGAGCAACGTGGATCAGATTGCGCACCTGGAAAGGGTTCCCTACAGGTGGTACAGGCATGGTACCAGGTCTTGGAGGTCCCTGTAGGATCTGACATGTGGGTGATGATGGGGGTCTGTGTAACCCAGGAAGAGAGGGCCTAAAACCCAGGCTGGGGCCACTGGCGATAGGAGGGGGTTAACTGTCCTACCAGGAGAGCCTCAGGGGCGATGGAGAAGCAGCAGCAGGTGCAGAGGAGGTACACCAGGAGCAGCAGGTGGACAGAGATGGAAAGCTGGAGGTTTTCAGGCACTCTTCCCTGGAGAGAAGAAAACAGCAGCGGTGGCTGACAGGGTACTTGTGGGTCAGGAGCTGCGGTGGTAGCAGAGCTGCAGGAAGACAGCGGATCGCGGAAAGATAGGCTCCGTCCCCCCGCCGACGCAGTTGGAGAGTGCCGCGCGCGGGCAGAGATTAATTCCAGAGATGCCGCGCCGGCATGGAAGCTCCGGACATGCGGGAAGAAACAGCCTGGCCAGGAGTCCCTGCGGAGCTGAGAGAAGGGGCGCTGCGCTGCACATAAGGGCTGCTGCGCTGCGGAGTCCCCTGTGAAGGCGGCATGATAGGGGTAGGCAGTGGAGGGCGCAGAAGAGGTACAGGCCCGGTAAGGGACGCAAACGCGGTCCTGGAGGTAGCAGGGGGAATAAGAGCACTGGAGGCCAGCAGTGCCAGTGGCAAATCCCAGGGGTAAGTGCCCCGAACACAAAAGTGGGGGTCCAATATGGCAGTGGAGGCCCCTGATTGGAAGAAGGGAGAGGGAACCCCGCAGGCCTCTGGAGTTAAGGCCCCCAATATACCTTTTTTTACCCATGGAAGATAAGACGCTGCCAAAAGGTGCCTGGCAATGGCTCTCTCTCTTTTACAAAATTAGAAAAATGCACAGTTGGCCAAGCATGCATGTGTATGCGGAGGGGGTGCTTTTATGTAACTGGTCAGTTTTAGAGAGCAACAACCCAAATGTAACTACACTGAACAAAAATATAAACGCAACACCTTTGGTTTTGCTCCCATTTTGCATGAGCTGAACTCAAAGATCTGAAACATTTTCTACATACACAAAAACCTATTACTCTCAAATATTGTTCACAAATCTGTCTAAATCTGTGTTAGTGAGCACTTCTCCTTTTGCCGAGATGATCCATCCCACCTCACAGGTGTGGCATATCAAGGTGCTGATTAGACAGCATGAATATTGCACAGGTGAGCCTTAGACTGCCCACAATAAAAGGCCACTCTGAAATGTGCAGTTTGATCACACAGCACAATGCCACAGATGTCGCAACGTTTGAGGGAGCGTGAAATTGGCATGCTGTTGCCCATGCAAGGAATGTTCATTTCTCTACCAAAGGAATAGAGAATATGGCAGTACATCCAACCTGCCTCACAACTGCAGACCATGTGTAACCACACCAGCCCAGAGTGGCCTTTTATTGTGGGCAGTCTAAGGCACACCTGTGCAATATTCATGCCGTCTAATCAGCACCTTGATATGCCACACCTGTGAGGTGGGATGGATCATCTCGGCAAAAGGAGAAGTGCTCACTAGCACAGATTTAGACAGATTTGTGAACAATATTTGAGAGTAATGGGTCTTTTGTGTATGTAGAAAATGTTTCAGATCTTTGAGTTCAGCTCATGCAAAATGGGAGCAAAACTGAAAATGTATATTTTTGTTCAGTGTATATATGCTACTATATATACCACTTCTAATAGACAATGTGTGAAAAAAAAAATTAAAAAAAAATCATGTACCGTACAGTACCTCCTCAACCACATCTATCTCCGGATCCTCGTCATCGCTGCTATTGCTGGTGGACTCGTTAGACCCAGAATCTTCCTCGACCAGCGCCTTCAGATCTTCAGTGTCAATAATGCCCAGAAACTCATTCTCATCTACATCTCTCACTGCCGTCAACTCTTCATCAGACGAGGTGTCCCCTGCTCCATCAATCTGAATGATATCATTGTCATTTGGGGGGATCTGATTCTCTTCAGTAGAAAACTAGGAAAACAGAAAAAAAATTAAAATGAAAAACCTAATGGCTTGCATCATCTATAACCACAATACAATATCTGCATATCCAAACTTGCAATATTTGTAGCGGATGAGATCTAAAAATGTCGTCCGCGCACTGTGAAGAGTGTCGGCAGTAACATCCAGACATGCAGCCATAAATGTTGCCCTTTGCACTAAAATTTGCTGCAAACTTGATGCGTTTCCGACCCGAAATCGCCTCGCGTGGCTGTACCCATAAGGTATATTTATCTGAGGCTTGCAGAAATCCATGGGCATGCTGCAGAAACAACCCCGTACAGATGTACGGTTTGGATTCCCTTCGTGCTGGTACAAGCAGGTCATGTACTTTCCACTTATCAAACTTAAAGGCGGTTATATCTGTACGTTGTCTCCTTCACTGCCTCTTATGAAATATACTATTCTATGCAGAGAATATGAAAGCAATCCGTATAGATTTAATCCACGTGCCCCATTAATGGGCCTTTTACGGCCTCTGGGACATCGTATTCCAATCTCTCAAGCCTGCAAACGGTGAAGAAAGAGCCCATAAGGACACTTGCCGATCCACAAAAAGGCAAACAAAATGAAATCGATACATTTTTACAGACTCATTTCTCAAAGCTTCTAGAAAAACTATTTACATGGAGATCTGTCAGCTTGGGTTAAAGCCTGCCTCGCTGAATACACGGATCTCACAGCACAAATCGCGGCAAACTACGGAATGGTCTGGTGCAGAAAAATATTAAAGGTACACAGCTAAAATAACATTAAGAGCTTGAAAAATGCAATAAACTGGGGAAAATAAACTCGTCTTGTACACTACAGTTGCAAATTTCTGAGATCCTGTGCCTTAGCACCCCGTGCACACTCTTCACAAGTTGGGCCACGTTTATTTTTGTTTTATATGTGTTGAATGTGCCATTGCGTATGGCTGGTAACATTCTGTTGGACCTGGGAGCCTGTGTCACATGGTCCGTTGTAGGTGTAGCTTGCGGCCTCATTTGTTCCCCATTGCATTGTTGGTCCTGCAATGCAGGTGAGTGGGATTGGGGCTGTAAGCTGCTCAACACCTTTTCAGACCCTGTTCACACACCATAGGTAGTCTGTGGTAGGACCCCATGCCATGCTGAGATACCTTGACGTGGTGCATGAAGGAGCTCCGATATGTTCCTGATTGGAAATATTGGCGAATGGCTCAGCTTTTAACATCCGAGTGAGGGATTGTCCAGTGTTGTCAGTTGCTTATCCTCGTGGTGCACCTTTTTTCCGTGAGTTATGTGTTTATATATTTTCATGCACACATTGTTTTATTTTGTGTAGGATGTTTGTGTGGTGCTTGTGGTTCACGCCGGCATCCTCCATTGTATGCAATTTTTGCTGGGGACGGCCGCTCGCAGCGAACCACATGCGGAGGAACTGCCCCCCCAGTTAGAAACACGCAACAGTGTTAGGGGTTTGAGCAGTTCCACCCATTTAGGCTACGTTTATTTTTGTGATTTTTCAAGTTGGGACTGAAGCAGAAGATGTTGTGCGCACATGTGGCACTGCACGCGGTATCTCAGTGCGAGACCAGAGGGTAAAGTGCTGTCAATCTAAATACATAATGGAGAGTGAATCTGGATCGCACATCCTCAACAATATGCTTTTGATATTACGACTGTCTCAGCAAAATTACGTGGCGAATCCGCCAAATTTGTAATACATTGTATGCTGTGCATAAGAGGCATTAGTTAACAGTTTGATCAAAAAGCATAAGCCCACTTTCCACGACAAGGATGCCTCTGCAAGTGGGAAACTACTCTAACCTATAAATGGGGTCAGCACTCCTCCCCATTTGGACTAGGTGTTTTTAATTAGCCTTAGCTGCAAGGGGTTTATAAACTTCCACTATCTCTCAGATGCATTTCCTGAGGGTCGTGACTGGGTGAGCTCTTTGCACTCGTTCACATGGTGCAGTACTGCGTGTCTGCCATTGCTGCCTCAGTGCTGTGCTGGCGGGGCGGTGGGCCCCAGAGCCAAGGAGGCTTTGCTGCACAGTGGGGTTGCTGTGTGGCTCCTGGGTCCCGCCGTCTGTCGCTGGTGCGGTGCTGGGGCGCCGGTGGTCGCCGCGCACGGCTGCGCCATTTATAGGTTAGAGTAGTTTCCCACTTGCAGAGGCATCCTTGTCGTGGAAAGTGGGCTTATGCTTTTTGATCAAACTGTATACTAATGCCTCTTATGCACAGCATACAATGTATTACAAATTTGGCGGATACGCCACGTAATTATGCTGAGACAGTCGTAATATCAAAAGCATAGTGTTGAGGATGTGCGATCCAGATTCACTCTCCATTATGTATTGTATTTGTCTATTTTCTTTGAGCCTAGCTCCCCCCCTCTGGGGTCAGCACTCCTCCCCATTTGGACTAGGTGTTTTTAATTAGCCTTAGTGGCAAGGGGTTTATAAACTCCTTCTATCTCTCAGATGCATTTCCTGAGGGTTGTGACTGGGTGAGCTCTTTGCACTCGTTCACATGGTGCAGTACTGCGCGTCTGCAATTGCTGCCTCAGTGCTGTGCTGGCGGGGCGGTGGGCCCCAGAGCCAAGGAGGCTTTGCTGCACAGTGGGGTTGCTGTGTGGCTCCTGGGTCCCGCCGTCTGTCGCTGGTGCGGTGCTGGGGCGCCGGTGGCGCCGCGCACGGCTGCGCCATTTATAGGTTAGAGTAGTTTCCCACTTGCAGAGGCATCCTTGTCGTGGAAAGTGGGCTTATGCTTTTTGATCAAACTGTGAACTAATGCCTCTTATGCACAGCATACAATGTATTACAAATTTGGCGGATACGCCACGTAATTATGCTGAGACAGTCGTAATATCAAAAGCATATTGTTGAGGATGTGCGATCCAGATTCACTCTCCATTATGTATTGCTGTCAATCTAAAGGCAGGGGGAATCATTATGGAGGACAAAGGGCGTCGCTGGAGCAGTGCTCCAACCGCATAAGCTCGCCTCCTGGTGCTCAAGTACTTCATTTGCATATTTTTAAAAGTTCATTCTCCGCCACCGGACCACCGACAGCAGAAAGGTATCGTTTTTGTCAGTGCCATAAACCCTACCAGGCTATATGCCTGGTAAGGTTGATCCGGGTGACACAACCACTTTAATAGACTAGAGACCATCAGCCAAAAACTGTAAACATGGAAGTCTCGCACTTTGTGAATAGCTAACTTCGGCTTATCAGAGTCCACACATTCTAATACTTACAGAGACGAATCTCCGTACAGTGCTATAACAAATTTATTTTGCGAATCGGCTTTGGATTTCTGTTTTAGAGAAGTGTCCCCTGGGCGGCTCCCCTCTGCCTGGCTTTATTATAAAGCTGGCACCCTCCTCTCGTTGCTGGGATTGGAGGTATCTCATATCCGAGCAGCTAAACCCTTTCGACGCCGCAGTTAATGCTGGCTGCAGCATATAAATAGTTAACAAGGGAGGGGCACCTCTCACCACATCGCCAATACTGCAATGGATTTCTGGGATGCTAGCAGGGGCAGACTTGGAACTTAAAGTGAAAAAAAAAGCTAAAAGTGGCCCCCTGTTGTAGGTGGGTCCAAATTGACAGAAGGTGAGGCAACAGAAATAGGCAGAGCCAACAGAAGTAGGCAGAGCCAACAGAAGTAGGCAGAGCCAGCAATACCATAGTGCAGCACAAAATACCGCCCCAGCAAAAGTAAATACCACAGTGCAGCACATAATACTGCCACCTGCACCACAGTATTCAGCTGAGAATGGCGACACAGTTGAATCCGGGCGGGTATCTGCGGCTGCTGGAGAGGCGCATAGCAGAGGATCAGATCCTCATGTACCCGGCTGCTGACCGTAAAGAGGGCTTGTGTGGCCATTTCCCCTGTAGGGTCTATGGCCAATCCGCGCCCTGGATCTTTGTTCACAATAGAAAGTACCACAAAATGGCAACTCATCTCACAAAAACTAAGCCTTCACAAATCTGTTACCAAAAAATAAGTAAAAATTTTATACAGTAGATCATGTGTACCGTAAAACTGTGCAGTTAAAAAAAATAAAACTTGTCTTGCAAAAAATGACATGGCTATGTCGACAGAAAGAAAAATAAAATAAAGCTACAGGTTTTCAAATGCAGATATAAAAAAAAAATAATAATAAATTGCGTTGCATCCTGGAGCCCAATCAAGCCACGCCCTTAAAGGGGCCGGCCAGCACATAAGGATATACCCTAAACAGCCCTATAGTACATGCTGTGGCATAACACAGAGCATAGTCCTAGTTCACCTGAGCCGCTGCTAAGAAGCCCCCACTGGCCGCCTACGGGCGAGGCAAACACGTGGTTTAATCACGGCTGCATCCTCTTCTGCACAGGTTATGGATGGTAGCTGAATCAGTCCAGCCAAGTACTCTAAGAGGTTAAAGGCTATGGACACTTTTGTGCAATTTTTTTTATGATTGCATTTTACAATTTTTTTTCAACTGGTCTTTATTAAACATTTTCAGCCGTTTCTGAGATACAGGGTTTAAACATCAGCTGTTTTGCTGTGAATTACATCTCAGTTAATATCTACTGCAGATTAAAACAAAACCCATAAATTTCTGCAGTTTTCGCGCTGGCCACTAGGTCTAATAATAGGCGACACTTCTTGGTCTGTACAGTTATCTGCTTAGCTGTCATTCTAACACTGCCTGTAATGATATCACCTCTGTGCATAGATAAGACAGAATCACCATTCACACTAGGTGATATCAAAGCTTATCTCCTCCCTCCTGACTACTGCACAGGTCACAGAGCAGGCCTAGAAAACTCTCCCATAGAGATCAGCGAGGTTCCCTCCTGACCATTGCCGTAAAGCAATTTTCTTAATGCTTCTCAAATGCTGTTAAGAACGGCTCAGGCAAGATGGCCGTCCCCGTAATCATGTGCAGGAAACAGAATAAAGAAATCTGCAATCAGAAAATGAAAAACAGATTAGAAAAAGAGACGTGCCGCTACCTGGTTTTAACTGACAGATACATCTTTTGATGACACCTTTCCTTTAAGAACAGATGCTACATAATGAAAAAGCCTCAAAAGAAATATGTAAGGAGCCCAAAAGTAGCAACAACATAACATACGCCACAAGCGCGGTCTAATACGTATCCTGAAGTAATGTACGAACTCTACAAAGTGAGCAAAACAGCGCTCGGAATGGGTGGACTCCTACATTATCACAGAGGAGACGGCTTTGTAAGCGGCTTATCTTATGGATTTTAGATGTTGTGTTACATATTTGTTAGCGGAGCGACACGCCGTCTAAAAAACCACACGGTCGTGATGACTGCCGAACTAAACACAAGCTCCATTACTAGTCAAACAAGGAGAATTATGGCTTCAGCATATTAAGCCTGCTCTTCCTTATAGAATCTCCCAATACACGTTCTGTATCAATTCCCCAAAGTTTTCAAGACCTCCGCTAGCTGTCACCCAAAAGAAACCTTGAAGGGTTGTCCGATATAATTAAAAATTTGAGCAATGTCCCCCCTCCCCCAATGCTGTAAAATACAAAATGATTACATACATAGCTCATATCCCGGCACTGCTGGTCCTTCTCGCACCGTTTGTTCATACACACCAGTGGTGACCGGCAGGTATACATGTGACAGCTGCAGCCAATCACTGACGCCAAAAATCGGTCTAAAAAGCGGCACAAACTGCTGCGTCTAGGGATTCTACACTTTTTGCTGACGTGGTGGACAAGGGGCTGAGGCTTAGTGGACGTGGCGGAGCTTCTGAGAAAAGGGGCAGGGCCTGAGCTCTGCCATTCTGCGCCAAAATTAGGCCCCAATCCGGGAGTAAAAATCTGTTACCAATTGTTGATACAGAGTCAGAGAAAAGCGTCTCTCCCTGCAGCACACGTATCATCCAGCCTGACCCCAGTGAGAAATCTGCTGCAGGTCTAGACGGCCGGTCTAAGCGCACGCCATCTTTAGGATTAGTAAATCTGGGCCAACATATTTGGATTTTTAGCCTCGCCATTCCTGGGCTATTTGTTCTGTCTCATTTTTTTCTTTTTGCCACTGTGGTTTGTGTTCGGCGGTTTCTTGGCATTTTTGCCAGGTCTTCGCCTGACCCCCCCACTACCGGCGGGCATTTTGGTTGCATCCAGCAGTGCCAGATCCGGAGGTTTCCAGCAGGCCGTTTTCTGCCGGAATCGCTGAAGCAGATGTGAAGGTTGCCTAAAATAGGAAACTTAGCTTGAAAGCTTCTCTAGAGGAAAGAGAGTGATGCCACTGCAGGAAGAGACTGTGCGTTTTTTTTTTTGATAGCTTCATACATTCACACCAGCGTGTTCACTCATTTCTAAGTACATCGCATGCTCTTAGGGCCCTTTCAGACGAGCGTGTCCTGTGCGGTAATCATGCTCCGTGTGCGAGTGTGATTTGTCGTCATGGAGCGCATGGCGTTACAATGCTGTGTGTCTCCTTGCATCTACTGAATTATACTGACATAATGCTGTGTGTCTCTGACATAATGCTGTCAGTATAATTCTGTAGAAGTAAGGTCATGCAGAGACACACAGCATTATAAATCAGTACAATTCTGTGCGCTCCTGCAAAACCAGCAACGTCCACAACGGGAAATCACACTCACACATGGAGCGTGACTTCCGCCCAGGACACGCTCCTCTGAAAGAGGCCTTATGGACATGCAGCTGTGCACAAGTAAATGCACACTGGCTCCCCCCAGGCATGTACTGTATATTGTTCCACAGCCATTTGGTTGACAAGCCAGGGCACCATGCTAAACGATGTGAACTTTCCTTACAGGAACCATGAAGGGGCTACAGCCTAATATATTCCACTTACCTCATCTAGAACATTTACATTATTGTTGTTGTTCAGCGGTAGATTTTTATTCTCGTCTTCGTTCAGCAATATCAGGTCAACCACGCTATCGGCAAGCGGCGATTCCAATAGGCTCGAGCAGTCGGGTTGTCCTTGAACTGTCTGAGCCATGTTTAAGTTATTCAGAGATTCAGAGTTATCAGCCAAGGTTAATTCAGCCTGCCCGGGACTAAACAGCGCTGGTGGCATATCATTAAAATTATTTTGTTTTAAACCATTCAATGGCTGATTAAGCACATTACTTGCAAGTTGCTGGTTCTGCATATCAACAGACTCCTGAAGAAATGACTCTCCGTTAGCATTCGCTAAATTACCATCCGGTGGGCTCTCTGTCTCGCATACGTTTACCGCTTCATAGGGCCTGGTGACCTGAGGCGCCTGCGGCTGCCACTTTTGCCCTACTTGGACACTTCCACCACACTGGCTGCTTGGGGTTGGTTGGGGGGGTTGAGATATATGCTGGAAGTACTGCTGAACTGGCTGCTGGAGAATCCTGGGGGCCCCGGGGGCCTGAGTCACCATCACTGGCACGGTCACTTTGTAAAGTTGTCCTACGTAAAATAAAAGAGAGTTAAACATCAGGTTTTACGCCTACACTTGTTATTTAGAATTGTGCGATTACGCGTCTTACATTACAATCTTGTTCCGAGATTTGAAGTTACCCCCTATCTATAGCATAGGGAATAACTAACTGATCGGTGGGAGTCCGACCAATCCAGAGAAGGGGGGGGGGGCCTGTTTCGCCGATCTGATGGAGCGGCAGATCGGGCGTGACCCCCATTCATTCTCTATGGGACTGCTGGAGATAGCAAGTACAGCGCTCGGCTATTTCTTTTGTTTCCATAGTGAATGAATGGAGGGGCAGGGCACATGCTTGACCTTTCGTTCCATCAGTTCTTAGGATCGGTGGGGTCCCAATGGTCGGACCCCCACCAGATAGTTATCCCCTAGGCCGCTTATAGCAAAAAAACTTCAAAACTTGGCACAAACCCTTTTAAGAGAATGCCCCCTCGGGCGAGTCCTCTGCAGATTTGCTGTCGTGGAAATGTATGCAGCAAATCCATGGCATTTACTGGGGCAGCAAAGTGGGTGAAATAAAAAAAAAAATATCTCATCCACCCGCTGCAGAAATCTCTCCATACAACTTGGCAGGCGGTGTGGATTTTCAATCTCTCGCATGTCCGTTTATGTTGCCCTGGATTTATTTCACCCTTTGCAACGCACTACCACTCCCAACTTACCTGATGCTGTCTGGACTGTCATCCCAGCTGGTAAGTGAATGGGATACGTGATGCCCGGTGGCAGGGTAAAGGTACCACTCGTTCTAGTTGAGCTCTAAAAAAGTATTGCAATATGGCATTAAGGTTAATGCAATGACGATACATAGATCAAAAATCACAATATTCATGAATGTTATTTATTTCTTAAAGGGCGTGTCCCCACCCTGCTGTATCTGTTCGGGGGGAGTGACGTGCCACTCGTGGACATGCCACTGCTGAGGCCAGTCCTGCACTATACTTGTATTAGGAAGATACCGAATTTGGCCACCACATTTAAAGGGGGTCTATGGATACCCCTGTGGTAGTAAACAGATGTAGAGTGCTCCACTGCACGCTGGATGTTGGACAGAGTTCTTCAGTGCCCTAGGGCGGCACTTCTCAAACCTATTCATGCCCAGTCAAAGTGAGAAATATTGCTTACTCTACCTTTCAGTATAAAAATATATATAACACCAGTTCAAGGGCATCGTCAGCAGATTTGTCCCTATGACACTGGCCGACCTGTTACATGTGCGCTTGGCAGCTGAAGGCATCGGTGTTGGTCCCATGTCCATATGTGCCCGTTTTACTGGAAAAAAATTATGTTTTAATGTATGCAAATGAGACTGCAGGAGCAACGGGGGCGTTGTCATTACACCGAAAGGCTCTGCTCTCTCAGCAAATGCCACGCCCTCTCCACTTTGATTGACAGGGCCAGGCATGATCAGGTTTACGCTGCCACTGCCTATATTTTTTGGGGTTTTTTGGCCTCTGCTGGAGAATGTGCTCTATGGCAGGATTGACGCGGCTTTCCCAAGGCATATAGCAAACGTCCACCGCTAACACAATGTGAAAGTGGCATCCCACAGCGATGGTCCCTCTACTGCTCCATGACTACTGGGATTTGAAAGCTTGAGATTTACAGGTGATTTTTGGGTTTTAGGGTGAAATCTTCTTTAAGCACAGACAGGTTTGCAGAGCACAGTACAGGTGCCGACAGAGAAGGATATCACACAGCAGGACCTCTCCGCCATGCTTTCATCAATCACCTACTTATATACCGCTAAACCGCTGTCATTTCACACTTGATCCAAAGAGGGTTTTCACAATAAAAGCTTCAAATCTCAATCGCTCTGTGCTGACAAGTGAGAACCCAACAGGATTAGTTCTGTCAGCTCGGCCATGCGGTCCCACACAAAGAGGCCCGTCCGTAGAGCGGTTAATGACCGCAGTGCTGAAGGTTTTTACCCTTGAATGGCCAGACCGTAATTTACAGTGTGAATGATAGGTTCACGGGCGTTTCCAGTCATCAGCGCAGACAATCGCACGGCACAGCGGCTCTGACACTGGGCTGCTCAGCACGGTAAACAATGGAGGCTCCACAACTGCAACCAGTACTGCATGAGGATTTTTTATTTATTTTTTAAAACACCACTTTTTTGGTGTAAAAAAAACACTGCGGCCAGATGTTACATGTTGGCCAATGGGAAATTGCAAAACACCCTACAAACACTGCATTTTTGTCCTTTTTTTTTTCCCCACCCTGCTGTATCTGTGGGAAAAAAAAAAAAAAAAAGTGACGTGCCACTCGTGGACATGCCACTGCTGTGGCCAGTCACTGGTTGCAGCAGTGGGCGTGACCCATTTGTGCGAAAGCTGACAGATAGACCAGTAGAGAGATAGAGTAGAACCCAAGCAGCCCAAAGAGAGTAGTGGGGAGCAGGCGAGTATGGCTGGAGAAGGAGGGTGGGGGGAATATTCACAAAAAAAAAAAAAAAAAAAAAACCTGCACAACCCCTTTTTTTTTTTTATAGCATGCTACGGCTGTGTTTTTATTTTTATTTTTTTCAGGCAGTTTCCCATAGACTTCTCAATAGGAAATTAAAAAGATATCAGAAAAAAAGCAAACATTTGTAAAACGGAATGAATGTCGTGCCGCTTCCAGAAACGATACAGCGGGCAGCGCCGGAAGCAGAACGCTCCATCTGCTGTGTAGTTTTCGGCACCGGCTTACTGCAGCTCCGCTCCCATTCACTTCAATGAGAGCTGAGCTGCAGTACCCGACACGACCACTACACGGCGTACAGAGCTGACTGCTGATGGCCCGAAACAGCTGATCCGTGGGGGTGCAGGTTGTCAGATACCCACTGATGTGATACTGATGACCCTATCAGTATCTAAGTCCCTCCTTTATCACCAAGGGATGCTCACGTTAGCCCCCCACCACAAAAAAAAAAAAAGAATTCCCTAAATATTACCAATAAAATAAAATAAAAACTAAATGTTGCTAATATGTACGTTTTTGGTCGCAGAGCAGCCTGCTAGGCTTTCCGGGCTCATGTATCCAGTAGACGAGCGTGCGCTGTAGAATCACATTACATTTTACAGGACTGGCTCCTCCACTGGATACTGAGACTAGAGGACTAAGCAGCTTATTAGCACAGACAAGAGTCGCTGACAGCTCGGACCGCGGCCCAATCCGCTAAGCGATGTGCTTAAAGATGATTATCGTGCAATCTCATTCACTATAATCATTTTCTGGATAATTGGAGGTAAGCTTTAATTTATTGTGGTTGGAAAACAATTAGACTGTGTTCACATGTGCAGGTTTAACAGCAGAAAAGTGATGTGTGAACTCATCCTTATACCCTTCTCATATATGAAACTGCCAATAAAACCAACCAAAGCTGCACTAAACAGATTAATAATAGCTCAGGAATTCATGGCATAATGAAACAATTGAGGGCTTCTGAGATTTAAGTGACAAATGAGCACAAATCTACCTACCATGTCAGTTCCTGTAAAATTTGATATATTTCTTCCAGCTTGAAGAACTTCAAAACAAAGAGAGAAAAGTTAATGATTCTTCTTTTTATGTGCAAGAATAAGTATGTCCACGAATCACAGATGCAACCCATGCATAATACGCTATAATGCACCCACATTGCTTCCTAAAGCAGGACAGAAAAAAAAACAAAAAAACACTGGTTTTCAATGCTGTTTTGGTAAAAATAAAAGAAAACTTTATTTTCTTTCATTCTTACAAAAACAGACCAAAAAAGCATAAAAAACGTCTATTGAGTGGTGACTGTATAGAAAGCCATAAGGGCACATAACCAAGAAAACGGTCCCAGGCCCAGGAACCTCAGACCCCGAGTCGCCCTGAAAATCCCTGGATTAGGAGGAGGGGTGAGACACGGATGAACAGGAGTCTCAACCGGCCTAGATGCAAGGAAGAGAAAGGCAATGAACAGCCACAGGATCGACAGGCAAGAGCCCAGAACAGCACACACTTACCTGTCACTGAAACGACAACGACTGGACCCCCTGCAACAGTAGAGGAACCCGTTCACCAAACAGGACACTGTACAAAAGAACAAATGCGGAATCCAGCAAAGCAGCAACTGCCTGGACCCTCATGCACACAGGATGCATTGCGGCCACAGACAGAGCTGCTCACTGACTTGTGGTTCCCCCTCCGGGAAACCGTGGAGCCCTCTCCCCGAAGGCACAGATACACAGGGAGATGTCTAGCATCCATGCAGGACAGAGCAAACACCATAGACAGACCAGACATGGAACACCAAACTAGACCTACCACCCCCCACCCATACATTACCACCATACATACAAACAGATAGTGAAGGGAAGGTAGGGTAGGAGACATAGAGAAGACATCAGAAGACATCAATGTCCCACTAGATGGCCCTCAAGGACTGGGCAGATGGAACACCCATGATAGTAGCATCGCTCCAGCACCAACAACTAACTCCAGCCTACAAGCCACATGCAATATAAGCACCTAGTGACCACACCGAACCAGATAGTTAACCCCACGAGCACCAGACAGGGGAGTAACCAGGAAAAGGGAGCAAAGCACGCACATGCTGAAAAAAACAACACGTTGCCCTCTGGCAACCAGCATGCACGGCTAACATATCACAGCAAACAACAATACCGTGACACATGCTACGACTAAGAACAAATAGTCTTGCCCGATATTGGTAAGCATCTGCTTGGAATCTCCGTAAATTTGCAGTTTTTACTATGATAACAATAGATATCGGATATTGATATTTATCAGAGACGTGTGCTGGAGAGGAAATTCTTTTTGTTGTGGTTGAAATTATAAAGTACAAAGTAGTTTAGAACAACTTCAAACGACTGCAAGAACAGACAAAAACAGTATTATGGTGCTCTTTACAGAGCGTCCTGTCAAAGCCCAGTCAACGAGGTGTTAGTAAGGAGCACCCTCAACAACAGAACATCTGAGGGTACTTTCACACTAGCGTCAAAGTTTTCCCTCATTGAGTTCCCTCCTCGGGGCTCAATAATGGAAAAAAACTGATCAGTTTTAGGGTCCATTCACATGTCCGTGTGTGTTTTGCGGATCCACGTATCCGTGGATCCGAAAAACACGGACATCAGCGATGTGCATTCCGCAATTCGCCGGCACTCTCATAGAAAATGCCAATTGCGGACAAGAATAGGACATGTTGTATTTTTTTCGGGAACGCGATTGCGGACCCGGAAGTGCGGATCCGCAATTGCGGACCCGGCCGGGACATCGTCTGTCCCCATTGAAACTAATGGGTCCACAATTCCGTTCCGCAAAATGCGGAACAGAATTGCGGACGTGTGAATGGACCCTTATCCTAATGCATTCTGAATGGAAAGCAATCCGTTCAGTTTGCATCAGTTTGTCTTCAGTTCAGTCCTTTCACGTTTTTTGGACGCAGATAAGAGCGCAGCATGTTGTATTTTTATTTCCGTCCAAAAATGAGCAAACACTTGACGGAATGACGGATCCGCCATTAATTTCCATTAAAATGTATTAAGGGCAGATCGGACATTGAAAATTGACGCATTAACAGATCCGTTCTTCCACTCTGCGCATGCGCAGACCTTTAAAAATGGTAAAATAATAAATAACTGATCCGTTTTTACAGATGACAACGGAAAGACAGATCCGTTATTTCAATACAATTGTCAAATGGATCTGCAAACGGATCCGTTTTCAAATAAAATCCGCTTTCAAACGTTTTGACGGATCCGTTGACGGAACTGCCTGACGGAATCCTTCAACGCAAGTGTGAAAGTACCCTAAAGCAGCTTTTTTTTTCTTAAAGGGCAAGTGGAAACAAATCACTAGTATAGGCAGTCACTTGCTAATCATGGGAGCAGTCAGACCCATGGATTTGCTTTGACTAGACTCTCCTGAGTTAAGGGGGTTGTAGGACATTACAATTGAGCACTGATATTTTTTCCAGAAACAGCACCCTTCCACAATGGGCTATGTCTGATAATATGGCGCAGGCCCATACGTTGAGTGGCACAGACATTGGAATTAAAGCAGGTGTATGGGATAAGTAAAACATTGCTGCTTTCTTGCAGACACAGTGCCACGCTTTTCCACTGGTTGCGTCTGGCATTGCAGCTCAGCCAATGAAGTGAATCAAATACCCCATACAACCTGTGGACAGGCGTGGTACCGTTTTTGGAAAAAAAAACTGCCAAGTTTCTCTAAGGGCTCATGAGCACGAGTGTCCTGGCTCAGTGCACTCTGTGGTGTGGATGCGGACCCATCGACTTGAATGGGTCCGCAATTCGCAAGATACGACTCAAGATAGGACTTCACCTATCTTTTGCGGAGCGGAGGCATAGATCCGAAGCCCACAGAAGCACTACAAAGCGCTTCCGCTGGCTTTCAGGTCCATGCCTCCACACTGCAAAACGAGAGAAGATGTTCTATCTTTGGCCGTAGGTTGCAGATCGTGGACCCATTCAAGTCAACCGCTATTTGCGGCCCACAGCACGGGCACTGAGCCATTACCCTCGTGTGCATGAGCCCCAAGCCTGTACAACCACATTACCGGAGTTGTCCAGGATTTTGATACCCATGGCCTGTTCTAAGGATAGCATTAGATGGACGGGGGTCCAACACCCTGCACATTAGTTATCTCGTTCCCTTCAAGTGAATGGCAGCAGCAGTTACCAGCTGTATCCACTGGACAATAGAGGGAGCGGTTTAGTTTGGGCACCAGAACTGCAAGGCAACAGTTGATCGGCGGGGGCGCTAGACCTCTGCCAGAGTGATATCGGGGGGCTACCCTGAGGACAGGCCCTCAATATAAAAAAATATATATATAAATATCTGGAACAACTCTCTTTAATTTGCTCAAATTTCAGTAAAGTATTTTAGGCTGCACCAGTGCTTTGTGGGCCGCACCAGTACATGGTATTTATTTCAAATCACATGTAAAGGTTAAGGCTGAAAATTACAGGTGCTGCCCAGCCATTACAGATGATCCACATATGGATCCCACTGCCTGACCAGGTTGTGTGCCAGCACTCTTAAAGTGGTTTTCTGACTGTTTTATACTGGGGACTTGATGATAGGACATCAGTACCCACCCCAATGCCAATCAGACTGGGCCAAGTTCATGGGTCACACGGCCTAGACGCAGATCAGTCCTATTCAAGTGAATGTGGCGGAGCTACGATACAATGAATGCACTGAGGAGGACACGGCACTCACCAGAGCGCCGCTGTCTCTTCAAACAGCTGATCAGCAGAGGTTCTCGGGTGTTGGACCCTGAGGTCAAGACATTAGTACAAAACAGTCGGAAAAAACATTTACCCTGGGTTCAGACCTGAGCGTTCTTAAAACGCATGTTTTACGGGCGTATTTCAGCGTGTTTTTGCTAATAGGAAACGCGCGTTCTTGTGATTGACTACTGTGGTGTCAATCACAAAACGCGCGACAAACGCCCCAAAAAAAGCTCAAGTACTTGTTTATGCGTCGGGCGTTTTACAGCACGTTCAAACGCGCTGTAAAACGCTCAAGTGAGAACCAGGGCCATAGGAAAGCAGGTGCAGGTGTGAACTTAGGGTTAGGGCCACATCCTCTCTCTTTAAAGGGATGACCTGTTACATGTGCGATTGCCAGCTGAAGGCCTCTGTGTTGGTCCCATGTTCATATGTCCCCACATTGCTGAGAAAAATGATGTTTTCATATAAATGAGCCTCTAGGAACAATGAGGGTGTTGCCGTTACGCCAGTCTCTCTGCAACTGTCGCTTCCCCTGCACTTTGATTGACAGGTCTAGGCGTGATGACGTATATCCTGCCTGGACCTGTCAAAGTGCAGAGAGAGCAGGGGCTCTAAGTGTAACGGTAACGCCCCCGTTGCTCCTAGAGGCTCATTTGCATATATTAAAACATCATTCTTCTCAGTAATGCGGGCACATATGAACATGGGACCAACACAGACGTCTTTAGCTGCCCAGTGCACATGTAACAGGTCAGCCAGTGTCATAGGGACAAATCTGCTGACAGATGCCCAAAAGGAATACCAATAATCAGTAATATGAATTGTGAAAAAACCTAAATGACGTGGAACGGGAAAAAAAATAAAAAATAACTTTCACATGATGAAATCATCAATTTGATTGTCAAGCAGAGTAAATAGAGAGATTAATGGAACAAGTTATTACATTTATACTAACTAAAACTTTACCCTTAAACCGCTCATGTTAATTCCCTAAATCGCTCTGATCTTGCAGGATCCCAGCTGTTCACATTATCCGCTGTCTGCACTTGGCATGAACCCGATAAATAATCACATTAATTTATTTTATTTTTTTTCACTTCTGCGTTTCAACTTTATAAATAGCAGAATTTACTTTGATGAATTATTGAACTATATGAAAACAAATTACTATATCAATGGAGGGTGAAAGGGGGTCACGGCAAAAACGAAGGATCTTCCGGAGGGCTCGGCAACTCAAATCAACTTTTCAGAAAGTCTATTCGTTTACAAATATTGCTTATAAGAACCCGGGCCACCATTGCTGGGTATCGTGGGGTGGCACACTACGCCAGGACACCACCTCTCCCTCACTCCTTGGCAAGGCCTATGCTCGCTTCCCTTGTGGGTTGATACAGAGGGCTACCGACCCCCCCCCCCCAAACTGGCCAACACAAAATTCAACCATTAACCCCTTCTACCACAGAGGTTTTTTGTTTTAGCATTTTCATTTTGCGCTCCCTGCCTTCCCAGAGCCATAACTTTTTTATTTTCCAGTTCACAGTGCCGTACCGGGGCTTGTTTTAAGCGGGACAAGTTGCACTTTTCAACGTCACAATTTAATATTGCATATATGATGTAGGAAGCAGGAAAAAAATTCCAAATGGAGTGAAACTAGAAAAAAAAAAAAAAAGAAAGCTATTCCGCCATAGTTTTACGGTTCGTTTTATTATTTTTTTTTTTATTTAAAACTTTCAATGTGCGATAAAACTGACCAGTTCCTTTCATTCTACAGGTCAGTACGAATCAGGCGATACCCTATATGTATGGTTTTTCTTGCGTTTTGATACTGATAAAATAGAAAACTTTTTGGTCACCATAGTCCGACCTCTAACTCATTTTGTAATTATGTGTATGGAGTGAGGGCTCATTTTTGCGGGGCAATCTGTTCTTTTCATTTATACCATTTTGGGGTGTGTACGACTTAATCACTTTTTATTCATTTTTCTGTCAGAAATGAAGCGACCAAAAACGGTGAATCGGCCATTTTGACGTTTTTCCCCCATTTCCCGTATTGGGAATACATTTTTTAAATGTTTATACTATGGGCGTTCTCGGAAGTACTGATACCCATGATGTGTATTTTTTTTAAATTTATTTTATTTTGGGGAAACAGGGGTGGTTTGAATTTTTATAATTTTTTTTTATATTTAGAAACTGTATTAATTTCTTTTACACTGTTTTATAGCTCCCATAGGGAACTATACCAAGCAATCATTAGATTGCTATGGTCATAGACTGCAATGCATTTGCATTGGAGTCTATGATGATTCTACTAGAATCCTATAGAGCCCTATTACAGGCAAGGGCTCCATAGGAAATAATGTGCAGCAGCCTCCTGTCATTCCGTATGACAGGGGCTGCTGCGAACACGCTCCAGCTCCTCCGGCATCTGAAGTGTTAAATGTCCGCGACCGGCAGTATTGCTGATCGCGGACATGAGCCGCGGGTGTCTGCATGAAACAGCAGACACCCTACGACTATGACAACAGCTCAGGTGCGGGCACCATCTTTAGAGGCCCAGCCAGCCCTGTACTAGTATGGTGCTGGTCAGGGAGGGGTTAACCCTTGGAAACATTAGGCATGGATATAGGAATGACAAATGTCATATGTCTGTCACACTGTGTATGGATAAGCTGTGCAATACAGCATCGAGGCACAGCTTCTTGTTCATTGGAGAGGGAAAGGGGAAAGCATGGGCAGCTGTATAAAAAAAAAAACGAGTGTTAGGCCTCAAGCACATAACTGTATCCGTTTTGCAGTCCGTTTTCACAGATCTGATACAACACGGATATCGGCCATGTGCATCCCGCATTCTCCCTTCCATAGGTCCTACAGTATTTTTCAAATACCTATTCTTGTCCCCAAAACAGGAGCAAACGTGATGCGCCTGAAACCCTACCAGCCTAACCCCCCCAAGGGGCGACTATTAAGCCCACCTGGGTGCATCAGGCCACCTAACGAACTTGTTGAAGTCTGCAACTAGCAACCACATTTCAGCTGCTACATGGAAACATAGGGAGGTACTAAGATTGGAGTGACTTGGAATGGGCCCCTAAGGCTAGCTTCACACTAGCGGCAGGACAGATCTGACAGGCTGTTCACCCGACGGAACAGCCTGCCGGATCCGTCCTGCCGCTAGTGAGCGTGTGCCCCCGGACTACCGCTCCGGCCCCATTGACTATAATGGGGGCGGGCGGTGCACGGCGAGAGGCTGCCGAAATAAATGTCGGACATGTCATAGTTTTATTCCGGCAGCCTCTTGCCGTGCGCTGCCTGCCTCGACTATAATGGGGTCGGGGGCACACGTTCACTAGCGGCAGGACGGATCTGACAGGCTGTTCCGTCGGGTGAAGAGCCTGTCGGATCCGTCCTGCAGCTAGTGGGAAACTAGCCTAAATCATGGCCCCGTGGCGGATACACTGCAGACTTCTCCTCCTGTGTGAATTAACCCCAACAGTGTGGGTCTCGAGTATATCTGTAACAGGCTTCATATCAGCTAGTAATAGATTCAGGTAACATGTGCTTGAAAATTGAGGGGGAGGCAATCTGAGAAGCTCCCGTAATATAAAGAAACTCCATATTACCCCCTGGGCAGGTAAGTAATTACATTCTAGCCTGCTCAATGTCTTTTACAAGCTAGCCAGTCTATTGATGCTGCAGCAGGAGCGATCATATAACACTTCACAGGAGAATCTCCGAGCCTGTGACGGGCGACTAATGATGATCTGCCGATACCGACGCGACCTACACACCCCAGGTCTGCGTTAAGAAGCGCCTCATTTCTTCCTCGTCCCTCGTCACATTCATTTGCTACGTAGCTATGAAGAGAGAAACCTGACAAACAAGAGGAAGAATCCTGTACGGCACATCACACAGGGAGGGCTGCTTTTCTCTTTTTAGATTGAAGTTAAGATCAACGGCAGCTCAAAGCAGAGGAGAAACCTTTCCTAAGGAGATACCGGGGAACGTGTCCTTGTGCCATGATCCAGTCCTAGCTTTCAACTAAAAAGCCGTCCCAGAGAGAGACCGCCCATGGGTGATTGTACACAGTACGGCTTGGAAGGAAGGGAAGGAAAATGAATAGTTTAACCCTCCTGCAGGTGCAATCCATGCACTTCTATGGGGCGGCTCCTTCCGGTACACTTGAATAAGAAGGATCGGTCCCGTAGAAGTGAATGGCGTAATTACCCCTGCTCGGTGTGGCGCTTGCAACAGCGAGCAGGTAAGCAATGAAGAGAAGGCAGCGCTACCAGGAAAAACACTGCCACACGTCGCTGACAAAAAGTCCCCTGGGCGGCCCTGCGGTGGCGACCATCGCGTGTGATCTCAGTTTTACCAACCTGTTGAGGCATGGAGCGACTGGTGTAAGTGCTGCGGCAACTGAAGGACAAACTGAGGAACATTACTGTGGTCTCTGAAGAAGCCTTCCGTCGCTTTAGACTGCATAACTTTGGTTTCCCACAACTGTTAAAGGGCACAAAAATAGAAACGGTTACTATAAAAAGATCCAAAATCAGTGAAATAATGCAAGAGCAAAAACAACAACAACCAGGGACAAACGTTCCGAGCAATTGTGTTATACAGCATTCAGGTGGATTACCAACTTTAAGGGGTTGTCCGGGATTTTGATGCTCCGGATAGGCCATCAATATCAAACTGGGGAGGGGGGGGGGTCCGACAGCCAGCACCCCCGACGACCGGCTGTTACCTTGTGGCTCAGGTGGAAGAGGCCGGCTCTGAAACCACAGTGCCAGGCAACACAGGGTTAATGTGTATTTATTTTAATTTTTTTTGCAGTTTTTTGGCAAACTATCGATTTCCCATTATGCGATGCACAGAGAAGTGTTATAGTGTGAAGCACGTGGTTTTAGAAATTCATATTCCTTACATTAAATCAATACCAGTATAAATATATATATATATTGCAGAGGGGCCACAATAGCAGGTAGCAACGGGAACTGGTCCCCTAGCATCGCGGGGAGATGCAGCGGCGGCCGTGCCGGTATGTTGTAGACAGAAGCAGTTTTCGCCGGTCCGTTCTTCACTGAACTCACATCATACACAGCGCTATAGGCCTCGCAGGGCCCCAACCGTGACACTTGTCACTGAAACTGGACAAATCTTCCTGTGTGATTGGCGGAGACCAAAGGGTTCTCCCAAGGAAAGAGAACCATCTCGCTAGCGCCACCTTGTGGAAGTGACTCCCCATGAGTCGCAAAGCAACTTATTAAAGGGGTTATCCCATGATTAATGTAAAAAAAGGAATAATATAGGACATGACAATCTCTCTCTAACAAACCTAGAACCAGCCCTGTACCTCACACGGATGCAGAGATCTCCCCACTCATTGCTCTGCCATATCATGCTGGCAGCTCAAGGGGAGTGTTTTGCTGCTGCAGCTCAGGGGGCATGTCCTTTCTGAAGCTCTCTCTCTGTCCCAGCTCAGGAGGCAGTTGAAGGATAAAACGGAGCACGTGCGGCCTTCTCAGTGAGCAGGACAAAGAAATAGCATCCGGCCTGAGGCAACGTGGACCACCAGTCCGGCATTGGAAGATCGATGAGGGTCACTATAGTGTATTATCTTATTTTTTTTAACCCTACGTGGTCCAGTTTTATAAATTCACAAATGTTTTATTTCCCCAGAAAACCCCGTTAACCATGTTGGCCCTCAGTCACAAGAAGGAGAAACCAGGCAGCCCATTACAGAAATGACTATTCCAGAGCCAGGAACGGCAGGTCCCGAGGACACTCGACCAGAACGATTAATAGTTCCAGAAGAAAGGCACGTAATGACATAAATCAGGGCAGCGAGAATATAAATGTAGATGTCCTTCTGACAACGTCTACACCCATCTGCTTTTAATAAAGTTGCACAAACCGCGCTGGAGTATTTTATATGCTATAAATTAAAAAACTGCCTCAGATAAGCAAAGCAAACATCAGAAACAGCTCCGCGTCCCATTACTCATCCACAGTCTGAAAGGAATGGACACATACCGAGAACTACAGGGGCAAGTGTTCCTCCAATTACATCTTTCTTAACCACTTCCTTACTGAGCAATTTCCTGTTTTTCCTCAGGATAGGTCATCAGTATCTGATTGGTGGGGGTCCGACACCCGGGACCGCCGCCGATCAGCTAGTTTGAGAAGGCAGCGGCGCTCCTGTAAGTGCTGCATCTTATCCAGCACAGCGCCGTACATTATATAGTGGCTGCGCTTGGTATTGCACTCAGCCCTATTGACGTGATCGATAAACGTGATGTCACTGGCTTAGGAAAAGCTGAGAGAAGGCCACGGCGCTCACAGGAACACCCCAGCCTTCTCAACCAACTGATCAGTGGGGGGTCCTGGGGGTCGGACCCCCACTGATCAGACACCGATGACCTATCCTGAGGATAGGTCATCAGTAGAGATGAGCGAACTTCTATTTTTAGTTCGGCGTCCAAAGTTCGGGTTCAGGTTATCGTAGCATCCCATTATGGATTCCACTACTACGGACCATAACGGGATTTGGAATCCATAAGGGGATGTTTCATTGAACCCGACCCTTGGACAACCCTAAGGACCTGGGGTGACGTCACCGTCATGTGATCAGTGCAGGGGGCGTGGCTCAGCACTGGATCACCTCTTATCCAATCCAGTGCTGAGCCACGCCCCCTGCACTGATCACTTGACGGCGATGTCACCCCAGGTCCTTAGGGTTGTCCAAGGTTCGGGTTCAATGAAGCATCCCCTTATGGATTCCAAATGCCGTTATGGTCCACGGTAGCAGAATCCATAACGGGATGCTACGATAACCCGAACTTTGGACGCCGAACTAAAAATAGAAGTTCGCTCATCTCTAGTCATCAGTAAAAATATCTCAGTCTCTGTTTTTATTTTCTGTTTGCATATTTATTCTATTTCCTGACCATGATGATGGGGGCGGCCATCTTGCCCGAGCTGTTCTTAACAGCATTTAGGAATCATTAAGAAAATTGCTTTCCGGCAGCCCCATCGGCCAATGGGAAACTATTGACTTCTATGGGAGAGTTTTCTGGGCATGCTCTGTGCCTTGTGCATAGGTCATTGTACAAGGAAAGAATCACCTACGGTGAAAGGTGGATCCTTTCTTATCTGTACACAGAGGTGATATGATTACAGGCAGGATTAGAATGACAGATAAGCAGATAACTGCAGTAAAGTGATCTGTACAGATCAAGAAGTGGTGCCTATTATTAGGCTTAGTGGCCAGTGTGAAAACTGCAGGAATTATGTGTTTTTTTTATATACATGGAAAATAAATATCAAAATTATTTAAAAATATGTTAAACAAAAACTTGATTTAAACAATAGGTCATTTTTTAATGACATTCCCTTCAATTTTATTTTTATCCCCCTAGAAGACCTTAACATGCAATCATCTGATTGCTTCTCCCATAGACTGCAATGATTTACCATTACAGTTATGGGAGAACTGTCCCTTCTAATCAAGCCCAGCACAGGTAGAGCTCAATAGGAACTTTAACATGAAAGGCATTGGCGCCTTCAGAATACCCAACAGCGACATAGCAACCAAACGGCTACTCCCAGAAAAAAACGGTAGGATGAATGCACTGAGCGTATGATCGTAAAACTGCGCCTCCGCTTCAGTCATTTCTATGGGAGCAGCAGAGAGCTGTACTTGGCTATCTCCGGCGCTCCCATAGAAATAAATGGAGCGGAGGCACAGTTTTATGATCATCCGCTCCGTCCATTTCAAGGGGGCTCCACAGGTTACAGGGATTTTGTGATCGGTGTGGATATCCGCTGTAGGACCCCTCCACCAATCTGATAGTTATCCCCCATCTTGTGGATAAGGGATAACTTATCAACAGAATACCCCTTTAACCCCTTCTACCATGGGCCAGTTTTCACCCTCCTGCCCGGGCCATTTTTTGCAAATCTGACATGTGTCACTTAATGTGGTAATAACGCTTGTTTTCTCGTGACACATAGTATTGAGAGTGAATACTCGAATAGCGAATTTTTTTAGCAGATATCAGCACTTCGCAAATTCGCGAATATTGCGCTATATATTCGCCATTTCGAATATTCGTTTTTTTTTTTTTAAAGTTGCTAATACTTGTTGCTCTCTGGTTGTCTTCCCACTTCCCAAAAGCTGTTCTTACCTGTCCGTAGGATTCTTGGCTCCCTGCCCGCTCCAGTTAATGCCCTTTGCCGCTTCTGCCGACTTCCCGTGTGCATGGGAACGCCTCCATGCTAAAATGTACTGTCGGATGTGAGAATCACGATCTCACAAATTTTACTAAGTTGTAATCGCAATGCGATTAATATAACCTGAATTACTCGCATTGCGAATACAACTTAGAGCTGAGTTCCTAATGGTTGTTGCTAGAATATAACGAAGATTGAGAATATAGCGCTATTTTAGTGATATTTGTTATCTTCGTCAATTCTAGCAATACAACCATTAGGAACCCAGCTCTAAGTTTAATTCGCAGTGCGAATATAAATTCGCGTAACATTCACAATATATAGAATAATGACGAATATTCGATGTCGACGAATATTCAATCGAATATTCGCGAAATATCGCAAAATGGAATATAGCACCTCCCGCTCATCACTAGTGACACATTGTACTTCATGACAGTCATAAATTTGAGTCAATATATTTCACCTTTATTTATTAAAAAAATGAGGAAAAATTCACAATTTTAAAAATTTAATTTCTCCGCTTTAAAAAAAAAAAAAAAAAAGTGATACCTCATAAAATATTTATTACTTAACATTCCCCATATGTCTACTTCATGTTTGGGTCATTTTGTAAATATCTTTTTTTTTTTTTAGGACGCTAGAAGGCTTAGGCCCCTTTCACACGGGCGAGTTTTCCGCGCGGGTGCAATGCGTGAGGAGGACGCATTGCACCCGCACTGAATCCGGACCCATTCATTTCTATGGGGCTGTGCACATGAGCGGTGATTTTCACGAATCACTTTTGCGTTGCGTGAAAAATTGCAGCATGCTCTATATTCTGCGTTTTTCACGCAACGCAGGTCCCATAGAAGTGAATGGGGCTGCGGGAAAATCGCAAGCATCCGCAAGCAAGTGCGGATGCGGTGCGATTTTCCCGCATGGTTGCTAAGAGACGGGACCCGATCTTTATTATTTTCCCTTATAACATGGTTATTAGGGAAAATAATAGCATTCTCAATAAAGATAACAACATGGTGATGGACCATGTGATTGGACCATGTGATGTGACGTCATCACAGGTCCTTTAGCTGTTAGCTGAAGCTTGAAGAGAGATCGTCAACTACGCGATCAAGTGGCTGAGGTAAGTTAAGTTTTTTTTATTTTTAACCCCTTAATCCTCATTTTACACAGCATTCTTTATTAAGAATGCTATTATTTCCCCTTATAACCATGAAAATAATAAATTCTCCAGAATACTCTACCCGAAACCGGACTTCAGTGATAAAGTCCAGCTTCGGGTCTGGGTACCAAACATGGCGATTTTTCACACGCGCGTGCAAAACGCATTACAAACGTTTGCACACGCGCGGAAAAATCGCGCATATTCCCGCAACGCACCCGCATCCTATCCGGGCGTCAAACATGACACCCGTGTGAAACAGGCCTTAGAAGTAAATCTTAAAATGTTTAAGAAAATTTCCAAAACTCACTTTTTGAGGACCAGTTCAGGTCTGAAGTCATATTGTGAGGCTTACACAGTGGAAACCAACCATAAATGGTCCCATTGTAGAAACTACACCCCTCAAGTTATTCAAAACCGATTTTACAAACTTTGTTAACCCTTTATGTGTTCCACAAGAATAAAAGGAAAATGGAGATTAAATTTCTAAATTTCACTTTTTTGGCAGATTTTCCATTATAATCCATTTTTTTTCTTTAACAAATCAAGGGTCAACAGCCAAACAAAACTCAATATTTATTACCCTGATTCTGTGGTTTACAGAAACTCCCCATATGTGGTTGTAAACTGCTGTACGGGCACACGGCAGGGCGCAGAAGGAAAGGAACGCCGTATTGTTTTTGGAAGGCAGATTTTGCTGGACTGGTTTTTAGATGCCAAGTCCCATTTTACGCCCCTTTAATGCACCCCTACAGTATAAACTCCCAAAAAGTGACCACATTTTGAAAACTACGGGATAAGGTGACAGTTTTATTGGTACTATTTTGAGGTACATATGATTTTTAAAATCGCTCTATATTATGTTTTTTAGGAGGCCAGGTAACCAAAAAAAGGGCTGTTCTGGAACAGTTTTCATTTTTTGTTTATTACATTGTTCATCTGACAGGGTAGATCATGTGCTATTTTATAGAGCAGGTGGTTTCGAACGCGATTATATTATATTTATCTACTTTCTTTGTTTCAGTTTTACATAATAAATATTTTTGAAAAAAAATTATATGTTTTTGTTTCTTCATTTTCTGAACTAGGGTTGTTACGGGTATCGAAGTTTCGATACCCAATCGATACTTTTCTCTGGTATCGAGCTTGATACCAGGATTAGTATTTTATCGATACTGGGCTGCGCTGCCGCACAGCCCAGTATAAGAGAACGTGGCTGCGCAGCCATGTTCGCCTCGGCAGCACGGGGAGAAGGCGGCAGTCTCTCCCACTGCCAATGAGGAGAGACAGGAGGAGGAGAAGAGGGGGAGGCGAGTGCACTGGCCACCAAGAGGAGTAACGTTTCATATACAGATGCAGGCAGAAGAAACACACTGCCAACACCTGCCTGTGACCCAGCGCTGCGATCCGCGGCCACACCTGAGGGTTAACTGCCGCGGATCGCAGCGCTCCGTCACAGGCAGGGGTGTCGGCAGTGTGTTTCTTCTGCCTGCATTTGTATATAAAACGTTACTCCTCTTGGTGGCCAGTGTGCCTGCCCCCTCCCCCAGTATTAAAACATTAGTGGCTAGTGTCCCCCCGTCCCCAGTATTACAGACATTGGTGGCCAGTGCGCCTCCCCAGCCCCCCCACCAGTATTAATATCATTGGTGGCATTGGCCACAGGGTCCCCCACCTCCTCTCTTTTGATCGGAGCCCCAGCAGTGTAATGCTGGGGCTCCGATCGGTTTACCATGGCAACCAGTACACTACTGAAGTCCTGGCTGCCATAGTCTGCTCCCTGTTGCTGTGCACAGAGCACAGGGCAGCAGGGACAGTGTGAGATCCTATTCACCCTAATAGATCTCTATTAGGGTGAATAGGATGAAAAGATCCCAGGTTCTAGCCCAGGGATGGGCAAACTTGGCCCTCCAGCTGTTGCAAAACTACAACTCCCAGCATGCAAAGACTGCTTACAGCTATCAGCCTACAGCAGGGCATGGTGGGAATTGTAGTTTTACAATAGCTGGAGGGCCGAGTTTGCCCATCCCTGTTCTAGCCCCTAAGGGGGAAATAGTTAATAAATAAACTAATAATAATAAACAAAAGTAAAAAAAAAGTACACCAAAATATTAAGTATAAATCACCCCATTTACCAATTTTACATATAAAATATATAAGCAATAAATAAATAATTACATATCGCCGCGTCTCAAAAGTCCAAACTATTAAAAAATCCTCTTTTATGCGGTGAACGCCGTAAAAGAAAAAAAAATGCACGATTCGCCATTTTCTTTTAGTCGCCTTGTCCCCCCAAAAAATAGGATAGGACTGTAGTATTATGAGCTGGCGGTTCCATAAAATGTGGAATGCATGCGGCTTTTGCCGTTTTATTTTTTTCGCGTGGTATCGAATGGTATCGAGTATCGCAATACTTTTTTATGGTATCGATACCGAATCAAAATTTTGGTACCGAAACAACTCTATTCTGAACGCCATATTTTTTATATTTTTGCAGCCGATAGCCTTGTGTAGGGACTCATTTTTTGCAGGAAGAGTTGACGTTTTTATTGGTACCATTTTTAGGTACATATGATTTTTTGATCATTCATGATTACACTTTATGGGGCAAGGTGACCAAAAAATTGGTTGTTTTGGCACAGTTTGTATTTATTTATTTTTACAGCGTTCATCTGAGCGGTTAGGTCATGTGATATTATTATAGACCAGATCATTACAGATGTGGCAATACCCAATATGTATACTTTTTCTTATTTTTTTTCAATAATAACATTTTTGAAACAAAAAAAATAATTTTTACAGAATCACCATAGTCTGAGTGTCATAGTTTTTTTATTTTTTGGGTGATCGTCTTAGGTAGGGTCTCAATTTTTGCGAGATGCGATGATGGTTTGATTTGTACTATTTTGGGGGGCATAAGCCTTTTTGATCGCTTGGTGTTGCAATTTTTGTGACGCAAGGTGACAAAAAATGTCTTTTTTTGGAACGGTTTTTATTAAAAAAATTTACGGTGTTCACCTTAAGGGTTAGGTCATGTGATATTTTTTATAGAGCAGGTCGTTACGTATGTGGCAATACCTAATATGTATATGTTTTCTTATTTTTACACAATAGCATTTTTGAAACAAAAAAAATCATTTTAGTGTCTCCATTTTCTGAGAGCCATAGTTTTTTTTTGCTCTTATGTAGGGGCTCGTTCTTTTGGGGGATAAGGTGACGGTTTTATTGGTACCTTTTTAAGCCTTTTTGATCGCTTGGTGTTGCACTTTTTGTGATGTAAGGTGACAAAAATGGCTTTTTTTGAAACTTTTTTTTTTTTTTTTTTTTTATGGTGTTTATCAGATGGGGTGAATGATCTGATATATTTAGAGCCGGTCGTTACGGACGCAGCGATACATAATGTGTGTTTTTTCTTTTCTTTTTATTATAAATTCAGGGGAAAGTTTTTTTTTTCTTTTTTTTTACTTGAAACCATTTATTTTATTTGACTTTTTTAAAAACCTTATTTCTGTCCCACTATGGGACTTCAACTTTCAAGGGTCTGATCCCCTCTGCAATGCATTACAATACATCTGTATTGTCTGTTAGTGTAATACACTGAGTAGGAGACGAAGCCTAGGGCTGGATCTCCTCGGCCCACGTAGAAGGCAGGTCCTGATGCCTTGAAAAGCATTGGGTAGCCTCTGCACCGCACCGGGCTGCCAGGTCCCCGTCACCGATCCCTCAGTGACCGCAAACCCCTTCTGTGCCGCCATCAGCACTGAACGCGGCATAGAAGGGGTTAATCCACCGGCATCTGCTTTTACACCGATGCCGGCGGATACAGCAGGGGCCCGGCTATCAGGGACTGCTGGGCCCCTGCAGTGATCATGCGCGCACCGCTCCGATGCACGCCTGATCACCATGACGTAGTAATACGTCGAAATGCGGCAAGTCACCTGCCGCCATGACGTACCATTATGTCATGTGTCGGGAAGGGGTTAACGAAGGACTGTAGAAGTATCATTCTCCATTTCCAAACAATGTCGAGTCGTTGATTGCTGGGGGGTCCTAGTGGCAAGACTCCTCATGTCCGTTTTTCTGTACCTGTGATAATAGAAAGAGAGCGCTCCTGACGCAGATGAGACGCCAGCAGCAGTCAGTAAGGGCTAACATTCATACAGAGGGCTGAAAAAGTGCCAAAAGAAGAATGTCTCTTCGCTGTTCCCGTCTGTTCCAGGCCTCACACTCAGAATAATACGTTTGCATGCAGTTATTTATTAAGTCCATCAAACCCTTCAGGACTGAAGGAGATTTATAGCTGCGGTTTTGGCTTCTGCAGACCTCACCAGGAATTACTATTTCATTTCTCATTTTACCAGAGAAAATAGTTTTTCTTTGTTTATCAGGACACATGGGAAGCTCGGCTGGACGACTTTTCAATATACACCTTCAGCTAAAAAACAAAATGTGTCACGGTTGTTCTACTGCAGTGCCGATCACGTCTTACGCAGGTATAGGAGGAGATTTACTAAGGTTAATGTGCCAGAAGAGTGGTGTACGTGGTGTGCACCCCGTTATTAGATGCTCTGGACACTGCCTCAATATTATTTAAAACTCGCTTTGTGTGGCACTGCCAGTTCCCGTTCTGAACTCCGTTCCCCTGACAGTTATGTCAGTGTAATTCAATCGATTCCAGGTCTCACAGGGACGCACAGCCTTATAAATCAAGTCTGTGTGTCCCTGTGAGACCTGGAATCTATTGAATTACCGCACACCGATATAACTCCCTGCAATCCTGTCAGAGGTCTCCAGCTGTGGTATAGGACAGAGGCAGAGAACTTGATAAAGGGGTCCTGAGTACCCTGAAACGCGTCGTCTATCAAATAAAAAGACCTTATATCCAACTCGGGTTGTGACTTGCGCCATTTGTCCATTTGCTCACTGCACGAAAACAGTGCAGTTGAGGTCCTCCTTCTCGAATCCTGTCAGAGGAGCAGAGTTCAGAACGGGAACTCGCTCTGCCACACGCCGCGAGTTTCTTGTATTGAACTTGCCCGTGTGCGTCTGGCCTTATCCCTTCTTAAAGGGGCCCTTTCCCTGTGCTATCCCTACCAGACCCTGTAACTTACTCGCTCCAGGGATCGGTCGTATGACTGCTCCCTCTATGGAGACTGCATTTCTTTTGACATCACGACCAGACCTCCCACGAGCCCCACCAGAATGGTCGCGACGTCAGACCCATGTGAATGAGCTGGTTGATGCTCTCAGTCCACAAGTAGGGTAGGAGTCCATTGCTTATCATATCGAAGCTATGTAGGAGGAAACATTAGCACAGGGTGCACAACCTTTTTTGGTCACATCGCTCTATTTCAAGGGGCAGCATATAAGAAAAAATATATATATATTTATTGGCGCTCATTTGCATCAGCCTATTACACAGGCCAATGTAAAGTGACTGGGGAGCAATGATCGCCATCACAGTCATTCCTCCTTCAGTTACCCTCAGTTCACACTTGCACGTTTTACAGCGCATTCGAACGCGCTGTAAAACGCATAACCGATGCAAACCAATGCTTCCCTATGGGACTGGTTCACATTTTCGCGTTTTACAGCGCGTTCGAACGCGCTGAAAAACGCCCGACGCATAAACAAGTACTTGAGCTTTTTTTTGGGGAGTTTGTCACGCGTTTTGGCCCATAGACTTCAATGGGAACGCGCAACGCTTGTATTTTGCGCGTTTTTGACACTGAAAACGCGCGTTCGAACGCGCGTTTATAAATTTGCAACACCAGCAATGCACTCTGATTGGTCAAAATTCATATAGACAGGGATATTTGGTCATTGGACAACACTGCAGTCAATCACACAAACGCGCGTAAAACGCACGTTTACTATTGCCAAAAACGCGCACAAAAACGCGCAGAAATCGCGCAACAAAAACCCGCAGAAAGCTCACGTCTCAGAAACGCTCAGGTCTGAACCCAGCGTTAGTGATATTATCAGTAGCACATCCCTGATTACACAGAGAGATGTGCGGCACGATTGTACCGGCCCCATATCAGGAATGAGCGCCCTTATAAAAACTTGTTCCCAGTAAATGACCTGAATATCTCGCAGTGTAATAGGGGCTTAAAGGGATTTCCCAGTAAAAATGCATTTTTAACAAGTTCTTGCAGCATGGCCCCTGAAACCGAAGAGTTATACTTACCTGCTCCCCGCGCTGTTTTCACGTGGCAGTGCATGGCCAAGGCCACATGCCCCTCTCCAGCCAATCACTGGCTTCCGCAGTGATGTGGCCACAAGCAGCGTGTCACTGCTGAAGCCAGTCATTGACTGGAGCGGTGTATGTGACCATGGCCATGCGCTGACAGGTGTAAAAGTGCAGGAACCGGAAGATGGAGGCAGAGGGGGCCAGGGCGGCCTGAAGCAGGCAAGTATGAATCTTCTGGTTCAGGGGCTATGCTGCAGGAACTGGTTAAAAATGCATTTTTACTGGGAAATCACTTTAAGCCCCTATAAGTCATTTTTACAGGAAAAGTCGCGACATTTCCTTCCTCCTATTCATAAATCGAAAATGGTGGTAGCAGCACATCAAAAAATGGATCCTATAATGGTGGTGCCCGCGGTGTCAGGCGCCAGTCCGTAAAAAGCAAAAGCATACTGCGCCAAAAGTCTTCATCATTCCAATGTTTTATTCACCAAATCACAGCGACGTTTCAACCAGTGTGGTCTTTTTCAAGCGAAAAAGACCACACTGGCTGAAACGTCGCTGTGATTTGGTGACTAAAAGGTTTTTAACAGTAGAAATTAATTTCTGAAGTTATTACCCGAAGTCCCGCGAGACTTCGCAAAGTAATAACTTTGGCTCACAGGAGCCAATACATTCTAATACTGTACAGAGGGTTCGCTCCGTACAGTATTCTAACGGAGTTTTATGCGAATCGACTTTGGCTGTTTCATCCGAAGTCGATTCGCTCATCCCTAATTAGCAGGGGTCAGTAAGGGGGTGATGGAAGGTGTAGTGGGCGGAGTTTTTGGGGTGTATAAGCATTTACATTTCTGGCTGACCTTGCAGCACACAGCATTATGGGAAGTGTTGTGGCTGCAGCTCATCTACGCCCACAACTTGGAAATTCGATCAACGGGGGTCTGACATCTGGCACCCCCCGCCCATCAGCTGTATGAAGCGAAGGCACACACCATGCGCACCTGCCGTCTCCCGTCTTTCTTCCTGCTTGCCAAAGACATCGCAGCAGCGAGCAGGAAGAGAGACAGGAGACGGCAAGCGCACATGGTGCGTGCCTTCTCTTCATACAGCTGATCAGCGGGGAGCGGGGGATTTCGGACCCCCGCCGATCTGATATCGATGACCTATCCACTGGCAAATTACAAGTGATCAACTGGTGCAGTAATGATGCATACTGGGAAAGGGTCACATCTTGTGTGACTTAAGAGTAAATTAATACTTTTTGTGGGACACGTCTGGTCACTCTTGTTATGGTGAAGCAGCAGAGCTTGTGCCAGCATCTCGACCCCAAACCCTGTGCAAACGCCCTCTCCTCCCTGCTATTCCATTAGGGTCCATTCACACGTCCGTAAATGTGGTCCGCACCTGTTCGGCAATTCTGCGGACCCATTCATTCTCCATGAGGACGGAATGGATGCGAAGAGCACACTATGTGCTCTCCGCATTTCCGGAGTGTGGCCCCAAACTTACGGTCCGCAGCTCCGCAAGAAAATAGAGCACGTCCTATTCTTGTCCGCAGATGCGGACAAGAATAGGACTTCTCTAATTTGTGCCGGCCATGTGCGGCCCGGTGTATTGCGTATGAGCAATTTGCGGATCCGCAATACACCACGGACGTGTGAATGGACCCTTATACTGGGGAGGTAGACACTGAGCACTTATTTCCGGCACCCAAGCGGCTTCATTCCTGTAAGTGATGACATTGCTGGGGAGTGTGCCAATCACACCAGGAGCAGGGGCTCCCCCACACACCACACGTTACAATGTACACCATGCCTACTGTTTAAAAAATAAAGCATCGGGCACTTACGTGTTTGAGGTCTTTGAGGACTTGCTCGTCTACACCTTCTTCTGCAAAAATGTCTGCCACTCCTTCAATGACATCTTCGATAATGGACTTGTAAAGCTTCGGCTAAATAATACAAAAACAAGAGTGATGTGAACCCACGTGTGAACCACTTCAAGTGACTGCTGGATCGTAGAAATAGGCAAGTAGACGGGTAAAACCAAAATCTGCACCATATGGCTACTATGACTGCGCAATTGATGGGAGCAGTGTCAGGTCCGGCAGCCTCTCCAATAGTCTACCCTGGAGAGGGCCCTCACACAGCCACCATCCTATTCAGAAGGCTGGACCATTAATTCTGTGATCAGCAAGGTCCCCGTAGGTCACACCCCACTAAGGTTAGTTCTCCAATGTTCATTTTCCTTAAAGGGGTTGTCCAGTTTCAAGTTTCGGCATAGAAGGTCGGGAAGAGACCAGACAAAAACCGCTGAGTGCAGTGTTCTTTTTCTTCTGGCCAAATCCAAGCATATTTGCCAGGTAACAGCCAGGGCTGACGGGCCTTCCGGTAACATCTGGCAATGCCGAATGCGGAGAACTCCGTTCCCTGCTGACTATAATGGAGCGGGGGGCGAAGCTACGGCGCAGCGCAGCAGTGCACGGCCGGAGATCGCTGGACTAAAAGTACTGCATGTCCGACTTTTCAGTCCGGCGATCTTTGCCGTGCACTGTCATGCTGCGCTCCCGCACCATTATAGTCAACGGGGACGGAGCGGCAGCATGGCAGTGCACGGGCACTTGCGGCAGGACGGATGATCCGTTCTGCCGCAAGTGTATAAGTAGCCTTAGTCATCATCTATTCTTACAGGCTGATCCCCCTTTAAAATAACAATTTTGGAGCATCTTCTCTTAGCAGTTGTGGTTCTACTCCATGGAAAAGTCATATTCCAGGCGCAATGGAGGGGGAGCACTTTCATGAACCAGTGCCTAGTATAGTGCATAGGTCCTCCTCTAACACTTGACCACCCATGGTGCATCTCTTCCATATGTGACATCAGATCAGACAGAAAAATGAGCCTGGCTAACCTTGTCAGCAGATTTCTCCTAAAGTCTCCCTCTACACAGGAGAGAACTGCCGGCGAGCCTCTTTACTGTACTGCGCCGGATACTTTAGGAGAAGTCAGAGCCAGGCATCATTACCCCTGTCTGGTCCTGGCAATCGAAGTGCAGAAGGTGCGGCAGCTGCAGAGAGAGCAGAGCCTCTAGGTGTTAAGGTAACGCCCCCGTTGCTCCTAGAGGCTCATTTGCATATATTAAAAGATCATTTTTCTCAGCAGTGTGGACACATGAACATGGGACCAACACAGATGCCTTCAGCTGCCAAACGCACATGTAACAGGTCAGCCGGTGTCATAGGGACAAATCTGCTGACGATGCCCTTTAAAGAGAACCTTTCTGGAGAAAAGAAAAAAAGCTCACCTCTTCCCTGGCTGTGACGCTCTCCGATGTGATTGGATCGCAGCACAGCCAGGGAGAAGGAGACGCCCATTGAGAAACCCTGGCGGCTCCTCCTCCCTGTACCAATGGTCAGTATTAACTTACTATGATGAAAGGTCCTCTTTAAAGGCTATGTACAAACCTTGGGGGCAATTATTGTACTCATTTTGAGCTAAAAATAATTTTTTGAATTGGTCTTTATTAAAAATATGGCATCTTTTTTTGTGTACAGAGCCGAGATGCTCTAGCATCATCCTTTGGATTTTCTCTCTTTTCCGTCAGGCAGGGAGCTGACGGGCTCCTTATCTCTGCGCTCTGACATTAAAAAACCTTCATAATAGCTCAGTTCTTAAACAAGTATTTATAACCTCTTAGTCTAGAGAAGAGGTTTATTAGATGACCGGTGTTCCGTTATTTTCCCTACCCGTAAACTTTCCATAACCTCGTCATTTCCGGTTATGACGCAGCCGCAGCGGAAGTGACGTTTGCGCCCGAGGGTAGTGAAAACTTACTGGGCTGTAAGTTTTCACTATCCTCGGCGCAAGCGCAATTGGCCATGATTTTTCCCTACCATAGGCACTAGAATAGACAAGATCCAGCAAGCGTTAGCCGCGCGTGTGGACTGGGATGTAGGTTTTTACTACCCTCGGGCACATGCGCAATTGGCCGTGAGTTTTCTTTACCCTAGGCGCATTCAGATGGCCGCGCTCTCCTGCGCCGACTCCTACTCAGCAACTCCGTAAGCGAGCGGCGTGACACACCTCCTTCCACACCCGCAAACTTCACTTCTGGTGCCGCTGCGCCAGAACCGAAAATGACGAGGGTAGGGAAAGTTCACGGGTAGGGAAAAATAACGGAACACCGGCACAAAGTGAAAGTACCAGTCACACAGCTCGAATAATCATTAACCCGTTGTGACAGAACAGCTCAATATTTTTAATAAAGGTCAATTGAAAAAAAAGGATTTTTAGCCAAAAACGAGTAAAATGCAATCATAAAAAAAAACTGCCTCCGAAGGAGTATATAGCCAAGTAATGTCACACAATCGGAGGCGTTCAGTCAGTGCACCGCACCCCTGCAGGGACAGGTGACATTTTGTGGGGACGCGGCTCATGATGCACAGCAGTACTGCCGCATAGCAGATGGTTTTTTTATAATGTATATATTTTAGATTTTTTTGTAGCCGGAGGGACAGAGACCCCACTGAAATAAGCTTGTGCGTGTACTGAATACGAGGCCTTGGACGACTAGATCACAAACTGCTGTCACTCGCGTCCATATCCCACAAGTACAAGGTGGGTCAGCATTAAAGAGGTGATCCAGCCAAAACATTTACTACCAATTCAATGTAAAGGTGATGAAATTTATGTTGGTGGGGAGGACACGCCCACTAGAATGCAGAATCAGCCGTATACACAACGCTACAGTCAAAGCCAGTGCACCCCTGTATCCTGTGGATGGTTGGTAGTGTTTTGGGGCAGGATACCCCTTTAACCCCCACTTCAGTCTCCATTCCACCTGTAATAGACCAGTATATCCACAAGGATGAAGGCGGCAGGAGCTGAGGACATGTTATATCCTCCAGGATCCATTATATCACCACCTACTCAGGAATACAACCGCCACTGCGTCTCTTCAGCCCTTACCACGGGGTTTGGATTGCCAGAGTGAGCCATGGCTGAAGGCCCGGGCAGAGCCCTCCACCGCTATCCTGTCGGGTGTGACCCTCCCGCAGCTCCTCTCAGCCGCCGCAATCACCCGAGGAGCGTTCGGTCACGTCATTCGCTGGGAGCTGTCACATGACCGTCCATCATCCGCACCTGCCGGCGCCGTAATCAGAGAGGGCGGTAGGTAGAGCGCCATCTAGTGCTCGCCGCTCAGGAGTGTGGAGACAGGGCGGCCATGCTTGTGCACGGGCGGGAGTATAGAGGGAAATAAAAGCAGTGCGGTCCATGCCATTACACTGGAAAAACTGAAGCTGGGGTCTGATTCATTGGGTATTGGTACTAGTGCCTCAAATACATGGGACTCTTTGCATCACTTTACTTTTTTTTTTTTTTTTAGATGCACAAACTGAAACTAAATGCAACAGAGCGGCCAGGCCACGCCCACCTGCAGCAGCGAGTGGGCACAAGATTTTACCGTACCAATTGGTGGGCGGTCGTACTGCTTGGGCCTAATGTCCTGATTTTTTTTTTTTTATCGTCGCCTTCCAAGCGCTATAACGTTTTGATTTTTCCGTCAATGTAGCCGTATGAGGGCTTGTTTTTTGTAGGACAAGTGGTTGTTTTAACCCCTTAAGGACCCGCGCCGTACATGTACGGCTCAAGGTCCGCTGAAAAGAAGAACATCTGGAATAGCAGATAGTTTTTTTCGTTTGCAGCTGTTCCAGATCCCTAAACCACCCTCCGTCCCTTCCCTTAGGCCTCTTTCACACGGGCGTGATTTCCGCGTGGGTGCAATGCGTGAGGAGGACGCATTGCACCCGCACTGAATCCTGACCCATTCATTTCTATGGGGCTGTGCACATGAGCGGTGATTTTCCCGCATCACTTCTGCGTTGCGTAAAAATCACAGCATGCTCCAGTTTCTGCGTTTTTCACGCAACGCAGGCTACATAGTGGTGAATGGGGCTGCGGAAAAATCGCAAGCATCCGCAAGCAAGTGCGGATGCAGTGCGATTTTCCCGCATGGTTGCTAAGTGATGGGACCCGATCTTCATTATCTTCCCTTATAACATGGTTATAAGGGAAAATAATAGCATTCTCAATAAAGAATGCTTAGTAAAATGTGGATGGAGGGGTTAAAAATAAAAAAACTTAACTTACCTTAGCCATTTGATCGCGTAGTTGGCGATCTTCTCTCTTCAAGCATTAGATGTATTCTAAAGGACCTGTGATGACGTCACATCACATGGTCCAATCACATGGTCCATCACCCAATAAAATAAAATGGCCCGGAGAATGCACTCAGCTGAAGAGGCATACGCCATGCTTGCCTCCAATACTGAGTCTACCAGTGAGGGAGAAGAGCATGCCACTTTCCTCTACTCCTCTGCCCCCTCATCATCATCATCTTCCGCTGATGAGGGACCCTCTAGAAGGCGCCCCAGGGTAGCAGAGAAGGCAGCCCCCAGATGGACCCCACCCCCTGACGATTATCAGCCCCAAATTCCAGAGTTTGTGGGAAACTCTGGAATCCAAATTGACTGCACGGGCTTCACAGAAATTGATTTTTTCAAAATCTTTTTCTCAGAAGATTTTATAAATTTGATGGTGACCCAAACCAATTTATACGCCCAGCAATTTATTTCCCAGAACCCTACTTCGCCATACGCTAGACCCCTAGGTTAGACCCAAGTAAGTGCAGCAGAGATGATGAAGTTTTGGGGACTCGTGCTGCATATGGGTGTTGTAAAAACCAACCATTAGACAATATTGAAGTTCGGACATTTTCTACCAGACTCCAATTTACAGTCAGACCATGACCCGAAGCGATTTGAGTCAATTCAGAAATTCCTACACTACAATGACAATGCACAGTGCCCACCCCAAAACGACCCAACATTTGACCATCTGTTCAAGGTTAGGCCTGTCATTGACCACTTCAGCACCAAGTTTTCTGAGGTGTACAACCCCGATAAAAATGTGAGTGTAGAAGAGTCCCTATTACTGTTCAAAGGGAGGATTAGATTCAGCCTAGCAAGCGGGCAAGGTACGGCAAAAATATACAAACTCTGTGAGAGTAGCTCTGTGTACACCCACAAGTTCCGCATTTATGAAGGGAGAGAATCCCGGATAGAACCCCCAAAAAAATAACCCCCATCCTAGGAGTTAGTGGGAAGATCGTGTGGGACTTGCTGCACCCACTGCTGGATAAGGGTTACCACCTCTATGTGGATAACTATTATACCAGCATACCCCTATTCAGGTCCCTAACTGCCAGAGGTACTGTGGCTTGCGGCATGATGCGCAAAAATCAGAGAGGCCTCCCTAGGTCCCTGGAAAGCAGGGCAACCACTGAAAATGGGTGAAAGCAGGGCTCTCCTCCATGAGACCATGCTGGTGGTTAAGTACAAGGACAAGAGGGACGTCCTTGTACTGACCAACACTCACAGTAACACCAGCTCCCCTGTACGTGGTACCACAACCACTACCCCCAAACCAGTTTGTATCCTGGACTACAATAGGCACATGGAAGGGGTGGATCTTGAAGATCAACTTATGAAGCCCTACAGTACCACACGAAAAACAAAAGTGTGGTACAAAAAGCTGGCCATACACATTGTACATGCTATTTCATTCTGAAGGCCACAGAGGAACTTTCCTTCAGTTCCAAGAGGTGGTAAATCAAGACCTGAATTTTTCAAACCCAGGACGGGAGGGTCCCAGTACTTCAGGAAGTTACGCCGTGTTGTACCAGGGCAACATTTTCCAGGTCAAGTCCCCCAGACAGCAAGGAAGGAAAGGACCTGAAAAAGATGCAGTGTGTGTTCCAAAGGCGGGATAAGGAAAGACACCATTCACCACTGTGAAACCTGCCCTGAATAACCTGGCCTGTGCATGCAGGATTGTTTCAGAATCTACCACTCATCCATGGAGTATTAATCTAATTTCATCCATGATGCTCCCTGTAGTATGTCTACTTTATATCTCTGATTTAGTCCACCTCGCTTGCATATCCACTTTCTAACAACCAATACATATTTTTTCTGTAAGACAACTGTTAGGTCAAAATTGCCCTTTCCACCACTTAAAATGTTCGTATGGGGGTGCTCTTTCCAAAATGGGGTCACTTCTTGGGGGTTTTTAATTTCTGGGGACCTCAGGAATTTATTTAAGCTAAAATCCATGTTTGTTTATTCTGGCCTGCAAAAACCCTATTTTGCACTTTGGCTCTAGAGCCCTGCTGTGCGCCCCTACAGCAGTCTACAAGCACATGTGGGGTAATTGCAAAAAAGGGAGAAAATGGGGAACATATCATGGGGTGCATTTTCTCCTTTAACCCATTGTAAAGATGAAAAATTGGGGTCTGCTAGTAATTTTTCATTTTTACAAATGTGTGCTTAGAAATGCTTTCACAAGGGTTTCTGTATTCTGTGAGACACCTGTTTGCTGAAAAATACCCTTTCCACCACTTAAAATGTTCGTACGGGGGTGCTTTTTCCGAAATGGGGTCATTTGTTGGGATATTTAATTTCTGGGGACCTCAGGAATTTATTTAATGCGACATAGCAGCTTAAATCCATGTCTGTTTATTCAGGCCTTCAAAAACCATACTTTGCACTTTGCCTCTAGAGCCCTGCTGTGCGCCCATACAGCAGGCTACAAGAACATATGGGGTGTTTGCAAAGAGGGGAGAAAATGGGGAACATATACTGGGGTGCATTTTCTCCTTTAGCCCCTTGTGAAAGTGAAAAATTTGGGTCTGCTAGTAATTTTTCATTTTTACAAATGTGTGCTTTGAAACGCTTTCAAAAGTGTTTCTGTCTTCTGTGAGACACCTGTTTGCTAAAAGTACCCTTTCCACCACTTAAAATGTTCGTGCGGGGGTGCTCTTTCCGAAATGGGGTCACTTGTTGGGGTTTTTCATTTCTGTGGACCTCAGGAATTTATTAATGGGAAACGGCACCTAAAATCCATCTCTGTTTATTCAGGCCTGCAAAAACCATATTTTGCACTTTGCCTCTAGAGCCCTGCTGTGCGCCCATACAGCATGCTACAAGCACATATGGGGTGTTTGCAAAAAGGGAAGAAAATGGGGAACATATCATGGGGTGCATTTTCTCATTTAACCCTTTGTGAAAGTGAAAAATTGGGGTCTGCTAGTAATTTAAAATTTTTACAAATGTGCTTCCAAATGCTTTTACAAGTATTTCTGTCTTCTGTGAGACACCTGTTTGCTGAAAAGTACCCTTTCCACCACTTAAAATGTTGGTACGGGGGTGCTCTTTCCGAAATGGGGTCACTTGTTGGGGTTTTTCATTTCTGGGGACCTCAGGAATGTATTTAAGTGACATGGCACCTAAAAACCATGTCTGCTATTTCAGGTCAGCAAAATCCATATTTTGCTGTTTGACTCTGAAGCCTGCTGTGCGTCCATACACCAGTTTATGAGAACATATGGGATTGGCGTATTCGGGGGGAAAGGGGGAACAAAATGTGGGGTGCATTTTGTCCTATTTCCCCTTGTAAAAGTGAAAAATGTGGTTGTGAAGCAACTTTTTCTGGAAAAAAATAAAATTTCATTTTCACAGCCAAGCGTTTCCTAATTCTGTGAAACGCCTGATGGGTCAAGGTTCTCATTACACACCTTGAAATATTCCTTGAGGGGTATAGTTTCTGGAATGGGGTCACTTTTTGGGGGTTTGCACTGTAGGGCCACCTCAGGGTGTCTTCATATGAGGCATAGCTCCCAATTACCATTCCAGCTAAATCCGCTCTCCAAAAGCAATATTGTGCTCCTTCCACTCTGAAGCCTGCTGTGCGCCCATACATTAGTTTTTGAGCACATATGGGGTGTATTTGGGGGGAAATGGGGAACAAAATGTGGGGTGCATTTTGTCCTGTTTCCCCTTGTGAAAGTGAAAAATGTGGGTGTAAAGCATTTTTTCTAGAATTTTTTTATTTATTTTTTTTAGAGCCAATCGTTTCCTAATTCTGTGAAACGCCTGATGGGTCAAAGTGCTCACTACACACTTTGAAATATTCCTTGAGGGGTGTAATTTCCAGAATGGGGTCACTTTTTGGGGGTTTCCACTGTAGGGCCACCTCATGGTGTCTTCATGTGCGGCTTAGCTCCCAATTACCATTCCAGCTAAATCCGCTCTCCAAAAGCAATATTGTGCTCCTTCCACTCTGAAGCCTGCTGTGCGCCCATACATCATTTTTTGAGCACACATGGGGTGTTTCCGTAAACTCCTGATTTAGGGTAATAGATTTTGAGGGTTTTTGGGCTGTTAACCCTTGATGTGTTGCAGAAAAAATTGATTAAAATTTAAAATCTGCTAAAAAAAGTAACATTTTGAAATTTAAGTCCCATTTTCATTTAATTCTCGTGGGGCAGTAAAAAGGGTTAACAAAGTTTGTAAAATCAGTTTTGAATACCTTCAGGGTGTAATTTAATGGGGTGATTTATGGGTGGTTTCTAATATGTAGGCCCCAGAAATTTACTTCATAACTGAACTGGTCCTGAAAAAATTGGGATTTGGAAATATTCTTAACAACTTTAAGATTTGCTTCTAAACCTCTAAGCGTTCTAACGTCCGAAAAAAAAAAAAATGTCATTTTAAAGATGATTCAAACATGAAGTAGACATATGGGGAATGTAAAGTAATAACTATTTTTGGAGGTATTGATATCTATTATAAAAGTAGAGAAATTGAAATTTGCAAATTTGCAAATTGTTTTCTAATTTCATGTAAATTTGGTATTTTTTATAAATAAAAACAAAATTTTGGCAGGGTCCTTAAGGGGTTATTGGTGCCATAGTGGGATACACATAACATATTGATAAACTTGTATTAACTCTCTCTGGTGGATGAGAAAAAACAGCAATACTGCCACTGAGCTTTTACATTATAAATTTTACGGCTTTCATTTTTCAGCATAAATAACATGATAACTTTATTCTCTAGGTCAGTGTGATTACAGTGATACCTAATACCTATATGGGGTCATTTATCAATCTGGTGTAAACTAGAACTGGCTTAGTTGCTCATAGCAACCAATCAGATTTCTCCTTTGATTTTGGACAACTCCTTTGGAAAATGAAAGAAGGAATCTGATTGGTTGCTATGGGCAACTAAGCCAGTTCTAATTTACACCAGTTTGATAAATGACACCCAATGTCCGTCCCGCCGGATCCGTCAGAATGCAAGTCGCCTGAAGCATTAGAAGACTGATCAGGATCCTGATCAGTCTTCGAAATGCTTTCAGTGTTACTATGGCAGCCAGGACGCTATTAAAGTCCTGGTTGTCATAGTGGGAGCGGAGGAGCGGTATACTTACAGTCCGTGCGGCTCCCGGGACGCTCCAGAATGACATCAGAGCGCCCCATGCCCATGGATCACGTGATCCATACGATCAAGTGATCCATGCGTGTGGGGCGCCCTGACGTCACTCTGGAGCGCCCCGGGACCCGGATGGTAAGTATACTGCTCCCCCGCTCCCCACTACATTTTACCATGGCAACCAGGACTTTAGCGTCCTGGCTGCCATGGTAATACTGAGAAAAGCTAAACGCCGGATCCGGCGATGCGCCGAAACGACGTTTAGCTTAAGGCCGGATCCGGATTAATGCCTTTCAATGGGCATTAATTCCGGATCCGGCCTTGCGGCAAGAGTTCCGGATTTTTGGACGGAACAAAAAGCGCAGCATGCTGCGGTATTTGCTGCGTCCAAAAAACGTTCCGGTCCTGAACTGAAGACATCCTGATGCATCCTGAACGGATTTCTCTCCATTCAGAATGCATGGGGATGATCCTGATCAGGATTCTTCCGGCATAGAGACCCGACGACGGATCTCTATGCCGGAAAACCAAAACGCCAGTGTGAAAGGACCCTTATTTGTTAAAGTAGAAAATGTTTTCGCATGACTGCATCCCAAGAAGCATAGCTTTTTTAATTTTCTTTCTATGGAGCTGTGTGAGGGCTTCATTTTTGTGGGATGACTAGTTTTTATTGGTATCACTTTGTGGTACATAACACTTTTTGATAGCTTTTTATTCCTTTTTTTTTTTTTTAACAATTTTCTTTTTATTCAAAAGTATCAGCAATTGTACATATTCGAATGAGAAAAAAGTGGCATCTCAAGTCAATCAGTAAAATATAATCATAGATGAACGATCATCAGGATACAAATATTAATACCAAGTGCCAGGGTCCGTCGACCTTACATATCACGCAATGAAGAATCCTATGACGAGAGTATAGATACAAGTATAATCTCATTCTTCTTCTATCATGTGAGAAAAAGAAGCAAAAAGAGAAAATAATAACCATGAAAAATGAACAAAACATATGCTGGCTTGGCTGATCCCCAATTTAGGTGTTAGAAGTTCAGTCTTATTCACAAGACTGCTGTATAGAACAGAAAGTGATATTCACAGGTCTCATATAAGGGATTGAAATGTGGGAGTCTCTAAATTGGTTGACTATTGCGGGACAGAGAGGGTCTCACATGGTGCCTGGGAGTTGGTATATAAATGTCATCTGTCTCAGATGTGCATATGAGGTTAGGTACCCTTTCTATACATACTATTTTCGGGGAGCTGGGAGAGATTTTTTTTGTGACGAGTAAGCAAAAAGCAGAAGTTCTGGCTTTTTTAAAAAATTTTTTTTTTTTACAGTGTTCATCGTACAGGATAAATTGCATGAAAAATTAATAGTGCAGGTCATTATGGAAGTGACAACAGTTTGTTTTTTTTAAGGTGGATTTTTTATTTAATAACCTTTTTTTCTTTACCTTTTTAACCAGCTAAAAGTTCCACAAGGGGACTATAATAGACGATCTTTCGATCGCTTCTAAAATATTTTGCACTATTCCTGTAGTGCGGGGATCATCAACTTTTGGCACTGAAACTATGACTCCCAGCATGCACACTTGCTTGGCTGTTCTCAGAACTACCATAGAAGTGAATGGAGCATGCTGGGAGTTGTAGTTTCACAACAGCTAGAGTGCCTGAGGTTAGTGACCCCTGCTGTAGTGCAATGTTTTTTAACCCTTTCACTACCTGCGCCATACATGTACGGCACTAGTGCGATAGACAAACGTTTCCGGTTCTGAGATTTTGCAAAGGGACATGCCGACCAGGCAAACGGAGTTGTATGTTGATCATGAGGTTCCAGAGGAGGGGGCGGACTGGAAAATGCAAGGGGAGGAACTGGAAACAAAATATAAGTTTTGGCCTTGGGCTCCTGGAACCGTTAATGACGCCTCTCTGGGCACTTTGAGGCTCATTAGCATACAAAATAAAGTTCATTTTCTGGCGTTTAATAACCCTGACAGTTTTAATAATGGTACCACAGCTACAGTGCATTGGCATTAGATAAATACAGTGGAAGTAGGGTACAGATTCCTACCGTTTTGTGTCTGCAGTTCCTATGCAGACCTTTGTGTCTCCATGGTAACAGGCTGCAAACAAATCCTGTGTAGTGTGATCCTGCAGTCATACTTCTTATCGTCTGTCTCCTATATACTGTATATTTGGTAGGTTAGTAAGAAGTAGGGGCAGAGAGTGTATGGAAGAGAGTATGATGGTGGCATCAGACGCTCAGGACTTCATAAAACAATAGCGATTTTTTATTTCCCATTTTAGACCTAGTGCAAAGTTTATATACTTTATATATCATATAGGATATTTTTCATACAGTAAAAAAATAGTTTGGAAAGGTGGCGTGTATAAACCGCAGCACAGATGATTCGTACCTGTGCGTATTTACCAAACAGTCTTGTTTCACGCCATTCATCAGCGCATACTTACCAACAATGTAGTCGGTAAATTCTAAAATCTGTCAGGGCCACCCATTTATGACCGGGTCCTGCATAAGCCCAACCCTTGCCGACCTAGGACATTTGCAGGGTCTCCGAAGATTAGGGACAGTCCCTGCAAATTCCAGGACTGATGACAACTATGTCAGTGTAGACAAGAAGAAGAGCGTCCACCATCACATCTAGTTTTTGTATTACACTATAGATACAGTAGGTGCCTCTAGGTCAGTGGTCAGCAACCTTCGGCACTCCAGCTGTTCTGAAACTACAATTCCCAGCATGCTCCGTTCTTTTCTACGAGAGTTCGGACAGGAACAGAGGAAGTATTCATGCTGGGAGTTGTAGCTTCACAACAGCTGGAGTGCCAGAGGTTGCCTACCCCTGATCTAGGTGGTCTTTTAGAGCATGTGCCCCTGGGTGCTGGTTGCCAGGGGAGTAGGCCTAGAAGCCCTGGACCGGAGCATATACTGTAGAGCTAGAGCAGCAAACCATACATGTACCCTGTGCCAACACCTTTAACACCACCCTCTTGTACACCTCCATTGATGCATGTACCCAGCCATAAAGGGGTTGTCCAAGTTATATTTATTGATGACCTATCCTTAGGATAGGTCATCAATATCAGAGCGGCAGGGTCCGACACCCGGCACCCCCGCAATCAGCTGTTTGAAGAGAAGGCGCGCACTGTGCCAGCGCTGTCTCCTCTTCATTGTTTACCTTCTCGCCATCGCATCAGCAGCAGTGAGCAGGTGTAATTACACCAAAGCCGTCCCATTCATTTCAATGGGATGGCTCGTTCCTATACACTTTTATAGGAGCGATCCGTCCAATTGAAATGTATGGTACGGCTTGGGTGTAATTACACCTGCTCACGGCTGCAGATGTGACGGCGAGCAGGTAAACAATGAAGAGTAGACAGCGCTGGCACGGCGCGCGCCTTCTCTTCAAACAGCTGATTGTCGGGTTTGCCGGCTGTCGGACCCCCGCTGCTCTGATATTGATGACCTATCCTAAGGATAGGTCATCAATAAATATAACTTGGACAACCCCTTTAAAAGGGTTCTCCGGGCTTTTAATATTCATGACCTATCCTCAGGATAGTGATACAATATGTCAATCGGCACTGCGGTGAAGTAGAGCAGCGGTGCGCGTGGGCGTCCCATAAAGATAAGAAGAGAAGAGACCGGCACTCGTTCACAGTCTTCTCTTCTTATCTATCCTCAGGATAGGTCAACAATAGAGATGAGCGAACTTTAAAAAATAGTTCGGCGTTCGGGTTGTGGTGATCGCCGCATCCCGTTATGGGTTTCCCTACCGTGGACTATCCCGGCATATGGAATCCATTAGGTGGCGGCTTCCACGAACCCGAACTTTGAAAAAGCCGAAGGACCTGGAAGACGTCACCGTCATGTGATCAGTGCAGGGGGCGTGGCTCAGCACGGGATCAAATCCAGTGCTGAGCCACGCCCCCTGCACTGATCACATGACGGTGACGTCACCCCAGGTCCTTCGGCTTTTTCAAAGTTCCGGTTCGTGGAAGCCGCCCCTTATGGATTCCATATGCCGGGATAGTCCGCGGTAGTGGAATCCATAACGGGATGCGGCGATTACCACAACCCGAACGCCGAACTATTTTTTAAAGTTCGCTCAGCTCTAGTCAACAATATCTGATTGTCGGAGGTGACCCGGCACCCCCACCGATCAGCTGTATGAAGAGAAGGAAAGCGCAGTGTGCACGTTCCATCTCCCTTCTCTTCCTGAGGATAGGGAATCAATATTCAAAGCCCGGAGAACCCCTTTAAGATGCCGTTGTCATCTTCCACACACCTTCCAACAAAGGCTTTGCAGCTACATAACTGGGTCACCGAGCTGCCTCAAATCAATCAGCAGAAATCCTGAGATTGAAATCAATAATGTTTTTTTTTTCTATCACTTTAGTGCATTATATTTGCCCCAGTTTGGCAGACTATGATAAATGACTCCCACTATTTGTCCTCCAGACGCGAGAAGGCTTTCTCACAGTCTGTCTTTGTATCAAGGCAATTTTACTTTTAAATATACTGTCAGTTATTTTCTGTATCACCGAGACTTTTTATTTATGTGCTGTGGAGATTTTGTGCTTTGCTGAAATAGTCTCTCCGAGCGAAAGCCTCTCGGTCCATTATTAAATACGCTATGAAGTTGTTCATTTATCACCTAATAAATGTGAAGAAAGCTTTCTCTTCTCCTTCTATGGGTTCTGAAATGTAGGGAACTCATGTGAGCATCCTTTTATGTCATCCTTTTATGTCACTTCTCGCTCTATGTTTTGCAGTTCGCAGCCGTTTTTACAGTTATATATATATATACTGTAGTTGTTTACGCCATCGATATATTCGGCTCCTTCTTCGACCCTCTTCTAGGAAGACGCTTCAGTAGATTTTCGTCTATTTAACCTCAAGGGTCCTAAAGGTAGTTAATGATTTAGAGGTCACCTCTCTGCAAATCCTCAGGAAACAGGGTTCTTGTACATAACCGTGTCAATGGATCCGCAAAATACGGACACCTTCCGCGTGCATTCCACATTTTCACACTGCCATCCGTAGAAAGGTTTATTCCCATCTGCAATACGGACAAGAATAGGACTTGTGCCATTATTTGCGGAAAGCTCACACGGATTCCCAAAAATACGGATGTGTGCTTGGTCCCATAGAAATGAAAAATTGCGGATGGCATGCGGATCAAAAAAATACGTGCATGAGGCCTTAGGATGCAGTGGCTTCAGTATGATATCATATCCAATCCATGAAGCTTGTAGGAACCGCTTTTAGTGCCACACTAGAAGAGGGGATTTCTGCAGTGGGTCTGCATGTACAAGTGGCCCTGGAAGGCAGTGGCGTGCTAAGGTGGGGGGGGGGGGGTTGACTGCTGTCAGGGGGTGCCAGGGCCCAGAAGCAATGAGAGCTTCCATCAAAAGAGATGATCATTGCTCATTGCTGGGAGCTGCGGTCCTGTCACTCAGCTTCCCGCGCTCAGTCTCTCCCGTACTGAATGGCGAAGCAGGAAGACTTCTCCCCGCTCCACCATTCAGCCTGCAGGTACGGATCGTGCTGCCGGCCTGTGTGGGAGGAGCCTACAGTTCGAGAATCTGCCTAAGCTCCTCCCACTGCAGAGCGAACTGTGTCTGCAGGGGACGGGACAAGGTGAGCAGTTACTGTGTTTTTTTTAACACAGAGGGGGCACAATAGGCATTTCTACTATGGAGGGGGCACAGAGGGCATTACGACTATGAAGGGGGCACAATAGGCATTACTACTGTGGAGGGGGCACCGAGAGGGCATAACTACTGTGAGCAGGGCACAAAGAGGGCATTACAACTGTGAAAGGGGCACAGAGAAGGCATAAATACTGTGAGGGGCACAAAGAGGGCATTACAACTGTGAAGGGGCACAGATAGGGCATTACTGTTGTGAAAGGGGTACAGAGAGGGCATAACTATTGTGAGGGGGGCACAAGTTGGACATCAATACTGTGAGGGGACACATATCTGGACAAAACTACTGTGAAGGTTGTACAATGAGAGCAATACTACTGTGAGGGGCGGACAATTTTTTTAAGTATTGGAAGGGGGGTTGCCAGAGAAAGGACCGGCCCCGGGTGCCAAACAGGCACGCCACTGCTGTAAATCCTTTGAATATCTCAGGATAAGTCTTCAATATCAGATCGTCTGGGGTCCGACTCCTGGCACTGCCGCCAATCAGCTGTTTGAAGAGAAAGCAGCCCTGTAATCGTATTGACCAGCAGAATAAAGAAAATGACATGTCATTTTCACGTAAAACCCAAAAAGCAATGGCATAATAGCTGCTTTTTCTTTATCCTGCTTCCAAAAAAGCTAAATAAAAAACAAGAGAATCAAGAGAAAGATTAAAAGAAAAGTATGGTTGTCAGAAATTAACCCTACTGGTACCCCTAAAGCTGTGCGAACGCAACATGGCTCCCATAAACCAATCCATCAAAATCTGTGCCGCAAAAACCAAAAGGTGGTCTGAACCCTGCAGCGTACCCAAACAGCAGTTTACATCCACATTTATCGCATTTATACACCCAGTAGAACCCACCTTACAATTTAGGGGTGTGTATCAGATGGCATAAGCTGGGCACTGAAATGCCATATCTATGGAAAACTTGCAATTTTCGTTTTTGCATGGACCCCTGCTCATTAATTTCTGAAAAATACTTGTGTGAAAATGCCCACTCACGGGCAGGGTTTCCAAAATGGGGTCATTTCTGATGGTTTAATTTATTATTTCACCCCGGAGCCTCTACAGTTATAGCACTAGTGGTATAAATCACCACATTGGGCCTCAAAATGCGCATGGTGCTCTTTTACTCCTAAGCCCTCTCATAGATTCAGGCAAAAGAATAGGGCAACATGTAGGGTGGAAGCACAGCATAATAAGAGGACTTAGTTTTCACACTGGCATACAAAGGGCACAATATATTGGGCACTGAAATGGCACATCTGTTGAAAAATTGCTATTTCCACTTTGCACCATCTGCTGTGAATTAATTTTTGCTAAACTCCTGTGGGCTGTATTTATTATTATCACTGTGTGATTAATTTATTTCTAATTATGGTTTTATCACATTTTGATATTTATTATGTGTGTTCATTATGCAATTCATCATTGTGCACTTTGGGGGACATTTACTAAGACCGGCAATTTAGACGTCGATCTTAGTCTATGTCCGCTGGCACTTGATGCACCTAAATTATGTAGCGACACCGGCGGGCCATGCGACTTGCTTAAATCTATGCCAGTTCCCTTGCTGGTGTTAGATTTAAGTCATATTCTGCGCCAAAAACAGGCATAGAAAATGATAAATGAGATGGGTCGGCCTACAGAACCCTTCAACCCCCGCAACCCCGCCCCCCCCCCGCACCACGCCCTCTTTTTACGCCACCTCAGGACAGTCGCTGACACTCGCTCAGCACTAGAGGCAACTAGAAGGACCTTATGCTCCCAGCTTCATAGCACCACATGTGTCAGTGGGTTCAAGTGGATGAGTATTTTTATTTTTTCTTACCCATGAAAGGCACTTTAACCTGTTTTTAAAGGCCACTAGACGGGTGCACTCCTGCCACCACAGCCGTTAAAAACGGGCCCTTTGATTTCAATAGAGTCTGTCTAGCTGTGAAAATAGCCAAAATAGGACATGTCCTGTTCCTTTTTGTCGGCCGTTATTTGCTGACCATTAAAAAAACGGCCTCATAGACTTTCATTAGTCCTAAAAAAGACCGTGTGATGGCTGTTGTCAAACTGAAACTCAGATAGTCTGCAGCTAGGTTGAAATTTAACCCTGTAGGACAAACTCTGCTGAAAATTTGTATTATGAAAATGATTATGAATCCAAAATGAGTAAAAAAATTGTCCCCAAAGTTGTTCTTACCCTTTAAGTCCTTGGTTTTGTGGGTTATTTATATTCAATGCCTCATTATTTCCTGGTCACACATGCACAGATACACTGGCAACTTCATGGCTGCAGTCTCCAGTTTTGGATTTTGGCACCACGGCACTTGCAAAGTGGTACAGGTGGACTGCATTCAACCTGACGACATTCGCTCACGCCTTGGAGAAGTGTTGGGTGGGCGGTACGTACAGATGCACCGCAAAACCTGGAGTATTATACCAGAAATAAGAGGGGCCAATGGGGAGATCACCTTTTAGAGAAAGTAAGATTTATCACACACACAAAAAAAAATGTGTAACAAATATGCGGCTAATTAAATGGTCCCTCCATGTCCATCTACTTTGGGCAATTGTAGATACCGGAACTGGGAGATACATATCTCATGTGGTACAAACATTTTAATGGTAAAAAAAAAAAAAAAGAAAGATATGACATGTAGTACTGTGCAAATTTTTTAGGCAGGTGTTGAAAAATTACTGTGATGTTAAGAATGCGTTCAAAAATAGAAGTGTTAATAGTTTATTTCTATCAATTAACAAAATGCAAAGTGAATGAATAAAAGAGATATCAATATTTGGTGTGACCGCCCCTTACCTTCAGTTCTTTTAGGCAATCTTGCACACAGTTTTGGCAGGGAGCTTGTTCCAAACTTCTTGGAGAACTAGATCTTCTTAGGATGTAGGCTTGCTCAAATCCTTCTGTCTCTTCATGTAATCCTAGACAGACTCAATGACGAGATCAGGGCTCTGTGGTTGACATAATATTATCACTTCCAGGACTCCTTGTTCATCTTTACGCTTATGATAGTTCTTAATGACATTGGCTTTATGTTTGGAGTCGATGTCCTACTGCAGAAGAAATTTGGAGCTATTCAGACGCCTCCCTGATGGTATTGCATGATGAATAAGTGTCTGCCTGTATTTCTCATCATTGAGGACACCATTAATCCTGACAAAACTCTGTTTGCTGAAATACAGCCTCAAACTTACAGGCAACCTGTGGAGGACATTGCCTTCACTGACAAGCAGAAGATTGCTGAGAAGAAACTCTCAACTGAGCAGTGTAAATAGGCCTTTAGTCATACAATGGGATACAGGCCATATCACCGCCAGCAAGGAAATTGATGTACAATGATCAAGTCTTAATGACAGATATTACAATTTGCATACTTGAGTGAATAATCACAGTGAATAGATGCAAGACTTGCCAAGAATAACTATAATGGAAAAAAACTGAAGAAAGGCCAGCAAAACGGTGATGGATGGAGAAGGTCAAAAACAACCTCAAGAACATTGGCATCTGGGGGTTGGAGGATGAAGGCAAAGGAGAAAAATGAATAACATCTATAGCTCGGGGGAGATTACAAAATCTGCAGGTAAGACGGAGGTGCTATTTAGAACTCGTACACACAAGTATCTGACAGCTCAATGAGGTAACAGATCCCAGGAGAACAGAGAACTGTAGCAGTAATGTCGTAGTACAGCTTTTCTCAGCGTACCTAAGCCATGTGTCCCCTAGCCATAGAAGTTACAGTAAAGTACTCCCAAAGCTACGATCATACACGTATTAGGCTGTGTTCACATCAGGTGAGAACATTATCGGGCAGGAAAACTGTCTGAATGAAAGATGTTTTTTGTAGTCCATAGTAACCTATCACAGGGCAGCTTTCGTTTTTCAAGAACGCTATAGAAAATGAAAGATGTGCTTGATTGGTTGCCACAGGCACAAAAGAAAAAGGTTTTATTTTAGACAGTTTTCATAAATTTCCCCCAATTTTCCACGTATGCATCAGGAAAGCACCTGGGGCGTATAATGAATGTATACTATTGACTTCTTTGACCTAAACCAGGCCACTGTGCCATCACCATACCTTTTTTACCTTCATACAAAGGCATCCACATGGGAGATTTAACTGGTCTAAAGTAAACCTGGCTTAGTTGCTCATAGAAACCAATCACATTCCTCCTTTCATTTTCCAAAGGAGCTGTCCAAAATGAAAGGTGGAATCTGATTGGTTGCTGTGGTCAACTAACCCAGTTCTACTTTACACCAGTTTGATAAATTACACCCATAGTGCTTTTTATGTTTTTTCACAGTAGGACTCTATAGTCCATTCTGTACACTCTTGACACGAGGGGTATGAAACCTACAACACCACATCATTGATGCTCACGTCATCGGTTCCAACACCCAGTTCCAGCATCTGGTGCCGCCTCCTCTGAAGCTCCTGCTTCCAACTTCAGTTGTGGCCCTGCTATATCAAACCCCAGGTCTTCTGGTCTGCCCTGCCAAGTAGACAAGAAGAGCTGGTGACAAGTACCCCCCAAAGATAACATCAAGCCTGGTGGCCTTTTTATGGGGAAGATTGCTACCATGCCTTGCCTGCTGATTCAGTTTCTTACCTTTTCCTGACTCTTGTGGTATAGATCACGATTTTAACTCCTGATTGACCGTGATCTTGGATGTGGCTCCTGTCTGGTTCTTTGGATTGCTCATCTGGTACCTGTTTTTTCTACTCTTAGGCCCCTTTCACACGGGCGAGTTTTCCGCGCGGGTGCAATGCGTGAGGAGGACGCATTGCACCCCCACTGAATCCGGACCCATTCATTTCTATGGGGCTGTGCACATGAGCGATGATTTTCACGCATCACTTCTGCGTTGCGTGAAAATCGCAGCATGCTCTATATTGTGCGTTTTTCACGCAACGCAGGCCCCATAGAAGTGAATGGGACTGTGGGAAAATCGCAAGCATCCGCAAGCAACTGCGGATGCGTTGCGATTTCCCCGCATGGTTGCTTAGCAACGGGACCCAATCTCTATTATTTTCCCTTATAACATGGTTATAAGGGGAAATAATAGCATTCTTAATAAAGAATGCATTGTAAAATGAAGTGGAAGGGGTTAAAAATAATAAAAGTTAACTTACCTTAGCCACTTGATCGCGTAGTTGCGATCTGTCCTCTCTTTCCCTGCATCAGCTAAGATCTAAAGGACCTGTGATGACATCACATCACATGGTCCAATCCCATGGTCCATCACCATGGTAAGATGACCCTGACAATGCTCTTGTCTTGTCCTCTTGCCTGTTGCGTCCTGACCGCTCTCCTAGTGATGACTCTTGGCTACGTTTATGACTAGGGATGAGCGAATCAACTTCGGATGAAACATCCGAAGTTGATTCGCATAATACTTTGAATACTGTACGGAGCGAGTGCTCTGTACAGTATTAGAATGTATTGGCTCCGATGAGCCGAAGTTATTGCTTTGCAAAGACTCGCGAGACTTCACGAAGCAATAACTTCGGCTCATTGGAGCCAATACATTCTAATACTGACGGAGCTCCTGCTCTGTATAGTATTAGAACAAAGTTTTATGAGAATTGACTTCGGATGTTTCATCCGAAGTCGATTCGCTCATCCGTATTAATGACTATACTATTGTTTCATCAGCACTTATACCAATCTGTATTCTGAGAACCGTGACCTGGGGATCTTCATGCAGCAATGTCCACACCTCTTGTGGGCATTAAAGGAGTTATGCCATGATTGATGTAAAAATTAAAATCATACATCATATAGTACATAACAAGACCTTACTAGCAACCTAGAACCAGCCCTGTACTGCACGTGGGTCCAGAGATCTCCACATTCACTGCTGTAATTGCTCTGCTAGATTATCTTCAGCCTGGCAGCTCTGGGAGAGTCTCCTTTCTGCTGCAGCTTCATCTCTGTAACTGCCACAGCTTCTAACAGAACATATGGCTGACGGTAGTTGAAGATTTAAACTGAGCGCGTTCAACCAGCTCAGTGAGATGGACAAAAAATAAGGACAAGAACAAACAGCAGGTGGCGCTGTACAGATACATTTTATTGAATAGCTTACTGGCTATGCACCATTTTTAATTACAAATGTATTCAGGATCCAGGTGTTGGTTTGAAAAATGAAGAATATGTTTTGTGACAAAACCCCTTCAAGGCAAAGACCAAGGGATCCTTTAGATTCCACATCCCAGTCTAGCCTGCGCCAAATGGATTGCAGTTTTTAGAGAATCCACATCTGGTACGTGACTATAACATCCCTTTTCTTATAGTTCTCACGTACTCTTTGCTATAATTGCATTCACCATTTTCCTTTAACATTTTCTGCTTTCCCTGCTTATCATAATGTCTTATTTTTCAGTTGTTACCAGACTGAGGCCAAGAAAGAAATCCGTTACGTAATTTTACATTCTGAATAATCAAATGGTATTTTAGAGCTGCAATAAAAAGTGTTATTCTTTCTGACGAGATTTACCCTTAATATTAAAAGCTCAATTTCCGAGGGTATGCCCTTCTGATGTATCTCCATGCTTCAATGTCAGTATCTGCCGCCTGGGGTCAGGAGAAAGGACAGGAGTACAAGAGCCTCTGGGCGTCTGGAAAGGGCAATGGACGGAAAGATAAGTAATGAGCTCAGTTAGTGGGCGAGACTTTTGACATGTCGCATTGTTAAGCAGATGTTATATATTGCTCTTATCATTGTTTCCCTGTTTGCCGAGTGTCATCGCTCATATCCCATGTCAGCACATACATTTTCTGTTCTTCTATTAATGGGATATGCCACATACTTAGTAATCAGAGACTGATGCAAATCTGCGGGTAATACATTTACATTATTTGAAGGGTATGGAAATTGAGAACATTTTCATATACATATAGAGGAGGCATAAACGATTTAAAGAGCTTCTCGGCAAAAAAACATATCAAAGGAAAATAAGATTTTGAATAATATGTTCAAAACACGTGGCCGAGTAAATCCGAACGGCGGGTGTCATTACAATCTGCAGGATCCACCAAGAGAAGAAATATAATTTGTCTCAGCTGATTACAGGAAAATTACATTCCCTGAGCTCATATGCTGATATCTCCAAGTGACAAGTATTCCCTGCTGCAATGCAATTATTACTGCCCCTAGATGGGAAAGAGTTAAGAAGCAATCATGACACTTACACTCTAATACCAGCGTAGTACCATGTCACCTTGGAAACTAGCCGCTAGCATCGTGCATTGGCGGTTTCTGCATAAAAGACATTACGTTTTTGTTTTTTCATGAATGTCACACTTACAGTATAAAGATTCATGAAACTAAGTGTACTGTATGTGTTTGTAGGAAACACTATATTTAATATATAAATTATTATATATAAGTACCCGATTTATCGCTCTATAAGACACACCTGCCTATAACACGCACTTAGGTTTTAGAGGAGGAAAATAAAAAAAAATATATATATTTTTTTAGATAGGACCCTCAATGTTAATCAGACCTCAGATCAGACCCTCAATGTTAATCAGACCTCAGATCAGACCCCCAGTGTTAAAACCAAATGTAGAAGGAAAAAGAGAGAAGAGAAAACCCCCAGTGTTAATCAGACCTCACCCCGGTGCCCCAGTCAGACCCCCAATGTTAATCAGAACTCAGAAAGAAAAAACAGTCTTAATAAGACCCCCAATCAGACCTCAGATTAGACCCGGATGTTAATAAGATGCCCAGTCAGACCTCAGATTAGACCCCGATGTTAATAAGACCCACAATCAGACCTCAGGTTAGACCTCATGTTAATAAGACCCACAATCAGACCTCAGATCAGACCCCAATGTTAATAAGACCCCCAATTAGACCTCAGATCAGACTCCCATGTTAATCAGACCTCAGATCGGAGAAAAACAAAAAATAAATCAACTTACCTTTCCTGCTCCAGATACCTCCGCTCCTGAGATCCAGCTCTTGCTTTTCCTACCTCGCTGTGCAGTGACCTGATGTCGTACAGCGTAAAGAAACAAAACGCGGCGAGGTCCTCACGCCTGTGTACGGGTCACAGCATGCGGCCGATGAAGACCAGAAAGTGGTGAGTACAGAACTCACACAAGGGAGCGCTGCATTCACTGCTCCCCAGTCCTGCTGTACTAATGAGCACTCCCATAATGGAAGCGCTCATTAGTATCCATCCCATAAGATGCACTGATGTTTCCTCCCCACTCTGGGGGAAAATGCATCTTATAGGGAGAAAAATACAGTACATATTTACATAGATAGATAGGTGTGTGTGTATATGTGTGTGTGTATATGTGTGTTTGATTAGCACAACCTCATATGGGAAGATGAACCAGATCTGGACTGACACCCTACAGTCAATAGGTCAATGTACTTATCACTGTATAGACTAGTTCTAATGGTAGCCACCAGTTTATGAGGCCTCCTGTCTTTCACTGATCTCTTGGGGCAGCAAGAGGAACATGAATGAGTGCTGCAGGGAAGAGAGAGGCGTAACTTGCAGGACATCAGTTAAGGAGAATGAAACCCTTCGATGGTTATAATCAGTGTCAGATTTTAAAGGCAATTTTTTTATGATTGCATTCTACTCATTTTGGGCTAAAAAACTTTTTTCTGTATAAAAAATTTCAGCAGTCCTTGTGCTACAGGGGTTAATTGAGAGTGTATCTGTCGTTTCTATTTACTTCCAGTCCTGTTATCCAGCAGAGGTGCCTGCCCTGTCTGTAGTCCTGACTATAAATATTGATTACAATTCAATTCTTGTCACATTAATAAGAAAATGGCTTAAATAAGTGTTTGAGCTTCAGGAGATCACAGATAAGGGATTCACATGAGCCGTCAGATGACGGGATTCAATATTAACACAGAGTCCCGCTGCTTTGCAAATATACTGATTACACCGGTATACTGGGAAAGCGGCTGAAAATGTTTAATAAAGACCAATAAGTAGAATGCATTAATAAAGAAATTGCCCCCAAATGTGTCCTTAGACTTTAAATATTGCAAATCCAACACATATTTTGTTACAAGATCCGTGGCTGAAATCCAAGGCTTATAATCAGATATCTCCAGAGTTTGTACGGCGATTGTGCAGTAGATCTGAACAAGGATTTTAAGGAATTTGTCACCAGGGAATTCACTGGAAAAACAAGCAGAAATGCTTTGTAGGGCTGGCTCATAATTAGGGATGAGCGAAGTTGATTCGCATACAACTTAGTTTCAATATTGTACAGAGTGAGCTCTCCATACAGTATTAGAATGTATTGGCTCCGATGAGCCGAAGTTATTACTTCGCAAAGTCTCACGAGACTTCGCATAATAACTTCAGAAATTGATTTATACTGTAAAAAAACATTTCTCGAACTGGGGTTCGGTTCCAAGGTACCACTTGAAACCGAACCCGAGTTCGGTAAATTGTTTTTTTACAGTACAAATCAATATCTAAAGTTATTATTCAAAGTCTCGCGAAAGTCTTCGGCTCATCGGAGCCAATACATTCTAATACGGCCGGACATTCGCTACGTACAGTATTGAAACTATTTTTTTTGCAAATCGACTTCGGATGTTTCATCTGAAGTCGATTCGCTCATCCCTACTCATAACGATAGCTTTTACATAGCATAGTAGATCGTATATCAAAGATGGCACCCATCGGCATCCTTACTCCTCCTGGTTCCTCTGCCAGCCCCTCCCTCTCCTTCTTCATGGACAGTGCCAGGTTAATGCCCAGTCATCTCGCCTGGCCCTATCATTGAATAAGAAAAAGGAGGCAGAGGAAATAAGAGGCATAAGGGTGCAGACAAGTGCCTCCAGGAGGAGCAAGGGTGTGCAGAGTGGCTTGGGCCCGCCCTCAGTGCACTTAACTGCTCATTTCCATATTGAGTAATAGTACTATTTCTCCAGAATTAAGTGAAAGGTAAAACTAAAAAATCTTCAGTTGCATATGAATGAGGTTAAATAAAGTCCATTTACATGGGATGCAGATTGTCGCTGGACAAAGGCTTCTTTCACACTGGCGGCAACAGGGTTCGTTGGGGGAACAGCCTGCTGGATCCGTGCTAACGCTAGCCCATCATGCTGCCGGAAGTCCGCTCCGGCCCCATTCACTATAATGGGGGCAGGCCGGAGGTGCGGCAGCAGCACGGCAAACATGCCGAGAGGCGGCCGGACAAAAAAGACAGCTGCCGCCAGTGTGAAAGTAGCCTTAGACTGTAACCAACCTTTCTAAGTGAAATGTGTATTTCAGTTTAATTTTTATCACAGGTCTAGGCTTCTCTAAATTTCCACAAAATTTCAAGGAAATTAAAATGTGTCTGAGACTATAACCAATCAAATCCGATATACATAGGTATAGTAGAAAAATGCAGTCCTCTTCATTGTATCAGCATATGTTTTGTTTATGGGTGAAATGACGGATTACAATAAGACGTCTTCTATGAAGTATGATGTGCCACATGCTGTATCACCAAGTATTTTAGGAAAACTTGACACTGTATTAGGGTGCATTCACACAACCGCATTTTTGGGTCCACATCCGTTCCGCAATTTTGCGGGAACGGGTGCGGACCCACTCATTTCAATGATACAGCATGTCCTATTCTTGTCTGCAATCGCGGACAAGAGTAGGCATTTCTGTCATAGGGCCAACTACATTCATACGGCCGGTATCCGAGTTTTGCGGATCCGCAATTTGCAGACCGCAAAATATATACAGTTGTGTGATTGTAGCCTTACACTGTGGTATTTCTGCATTGGTAGTTTTATAGCTAAAAATAAGATTAGTAATAGAAATAAAACTAGGTGGGTAGGGTCTGGGTAGCTAAGTACATATGTACCTACAGTGGACTTTTCATCATCAGGGGTAGTGTGAATATGGACGTTTATTCTACTAGATTCTTCTCCTTTACGTGCCCAGGAGGCGGAGCTTCACTCTGAAGTGCTCTCTGCATTGGGCTGCCTCACAGTCCCTCCCCTCTGCTCTCCCTAGTGCTGTCAGCAGTTTAACATGGTCGAAACTACTTAAATCCCTGAAAAAAAGATGGATTGGGGTTGTGATCTGGATATTAGCACCTTTCAGACCCTGTTCACACACCATAGGTAGTCTAGTGGTAGGACCCCATGCCATGCTGAGAAACCTTGACGGGGTGCATGAGGGGCTCCGATATTCTCCTGACTGGGAGATATTGGCGAATGGCTGAGCTTTTAACATCAGCTTGAGGGATTGGCCAGTGTTGTCAGTTGCTTATCCTTGTGGTGCACTTTTTTCAGTAATTTATGTGTTTTATATATTTTCATACGGACATTGTTTCATTTTGTGTAGGATGTTTGTGTGGTGCTTGTGGTTCACGCCGACATCCTCCATTGTATGCAATTTTTGCCAGGGATGGCCGCTCGCAGCAAACCACATGCGGAGGAACTGCTCCCCCAGTTAGAAACACGCAACAGTGTTAGGAGTTTGAGCAGTTCCACCCTTTTAGGCCACGTTTATTTCTGCAATTTATGGTCGAAACTGCTGACAGATTTGCTTGAAGTTCACTCAAGGTCACTCAATATTTTATATGATGAACTTTCCATCAATGGATTAAAGTTAATCTTGTCGTATTGCTTTGGTACCATAGTATTGCCTAAGGCCTCATGCACACGACCGTTGTTTGATTCCGTGTCCGTTGTGCCGTTTTTCGTGATTTTCTGCGGACCCATTGGTTTTCAATGGGTCCGTGGAAAACTCGGCAAATGCACCGTTTGTCCTCCGCATCCGTGGTCCGTGATTCCAGTCCGTCAAAAAAATATAACCTGTCCTATTCTTGTCCGTGAGAAACGGTTCACGGACCCATTCAAGTTAATGGGACCGTGAAAAAATGCGGATGGCCATCCGTGTGTCATCCGCGTTCCGCGTCCATTTTTTTTTGCGGATCCCTTGGCAGGCACTTGGCAAAAATTGTCAGCCTGTCTTTTGGTAAAATCTTTTGGGTCATGTCCGCTAAAAAAAACGGATGACACACGGAAACACAACGGAAGGCAAAAACGGACACGTATCACTGAACAACGGAACCCCTTTTTGCGGACAGCATAAAAAAAACAGTCGTGTGCATGAGGCCTAAGTCTCATGGCAGATATCTGAAAAATAGGAAAATGTTGCACATTATTAATGTGTCTCAAAAGCTGGTTATAAAACAGACAAGTCTGAACTACAAAAATTCTGATGTTTGCTAGCCTCGTGACACGGTTGCAACATCAGAGAGAACTTCTTTGAACTTTCATTGACATCATAAGGATGGAATCCTACAGCTGAGTGAAGATACTTTGCTTTTCTTCCTGGCCTTGTGATCATAATTACTACATCTTTGCAGTGATGATGCATGGTCAGAAAGCCGAGACCCCCATCTCATGTCTTTCTGCAGTTTTCAATTAGGTTTCTAATCCACTCTGTGCCTTCTCATGTGCTGCCTGTGTTATATTACGGTACTGCATTCGCAGTTGTGATTTTTGACTATTTCTAGTGTCAATCTCTAAAACGGTATCTAAAGGTAAACTTGTGATTTATGGATCCACCTTGAAGTCACGTTAGATATTGAGTCTTGCCCTGCAGACCTAAGGAATCATAGACTACTGTAAAGAGTGTATTAACAGGTCACCGAACAATATGGAATTCCTGCAATTTTTTAATTTTGGATGCAGGGAGCTACTCCAATTATAACATTATTTAAGGAGTGGGAGGCATTCTTCACAGTATGGTAATGTACTGCTTCTGTGTCTCACTGGTCCTTGTATTGGAAAATGCCCCTACTTTTATTATATGTGAGAGGGAGGCAACCCATCTCCTTTGCCTGCGGTTGTGGCCAACATGGCTCTGGGGAAGTGGTTGGCCACAGGTGCCGTCTTGGTAGAGGTTCAGAAATGGTCGTACTACATGGGTGAGGGTCTATGGAGCTTGCATGCTGCGTTCCCCACATGGGTAGAGCTTAAGCATAGGGGTTGGCAGATCACACACACTAAATTTGTAAGGCAAGGGGGAATAATCTGGTTCACCTGCATAGGCTTTTAGTAGCATGGCTACGAGACCTACCTGGGAGGAGTCCAGAGCGTAGTTATGGGCCAGTACCATTCCCACAGACCTTAGGCAGTTGGAGATGGCGACCAACCTAAGAATTAGAGTTTGCAGGAGAGGTGCTGGGACCATGTGAGGTGTGCTCGGCAGTAGTGACCTGCTGGTCTATGTGGGGGGACTGTGGCCGGGCACCTGAGCCACGTCAACCGTCACCACCTTCTGTTGAGAGACTTTTTATGATGTTCAATCCCCATTTCCTTTTTGTGAAATACTGGAGAAGTGTGTTGAAGCCTGCTGCCCAGTAAAGCTTAGCTCCATTTTCAGAAACTTGTCTCTGTCTCTACTTTCCATAACCCTGGGTTCACACCTTGGCGTTTTACAGCGCGTTCCTATGCGCTATAAAACGCTCAACAGGCGAAAAGCCATGTTTCTCTATGGGCATGGTTCTCACCTGAGCATTTTACAGCGCGTACGAACGGAGCTTCTTTGGGGCGTATTGTCGCGCGTATGGTGATTGACGCCACAGTGGTCAATCGCACGAACGCGCGTACGACGCGCTTTCCTATTTCCACAAACGCGCTGTTAATACGCGCTACAAAAAATATCACATACACGCAAGTCTGAACCCAGCCTAAGACCTGAACCTCCGCGGGTATCAACACCACAGAGCCTGCTCAGTCACAACTCATATTTATGCAGCATTAAACTATGATTCCTATGAGACAGATGAAGCATGGGTTAACTTGACACAGGATCTTAAATAAAGAGATGGAAGTCGGAACAGATGTTATCTTGACATTTAACTGCTTGTGTTGCTAGTTTGCAGCAATTGTGTATATGTTGTGTTCTATTAAAGAAAACTACGGTCATTGTAACACAGTATTAAAGCTAATTACTGTGTGATGCATGTACTCAGGAGAAAAAATGGAGTGGTTCCGGCACCTAATTTTGCAATAAAAACTTCCTTTATTCGGGGTTCGGTATACACTCTTGTTCACACAGTGGCTGGTAGTTTACGCGTTTCGGACAGTCTAGTCCTTAGTCGTAACTGTTACGACTAAGGACTAGACTGTCCGAAACGCGTAAACTACCAGCCACTGTGTGAACAAGAGTGTATACCGAACCCCGAATAAAGGAAGTTTTTATTGCAAAATTAGGTGCCGGAACCACTCCATTTTTTCTCCTGATTGCTGCAAGCTCTTCTCTTCAGGCTCCGAGCACCGGGGATATGGCTGTCCTGGATGGGTGAGCTGGACTTTTGCACTTGTTACATTTGTTTGATGCATGTACTGTATGCAGGGAAGAGCTCATGTTCACACATACGAAGCTTCTAGTGCGCCGATTCCTATAAGCTGGCCTGCGCAATAACAGGAATCATTCCACTGCACAGAAGGACCAGGCACATTAAAGGGGTTGTGCAAAAATGGTGTGAGGGTGGACTTCAAACGCACCCACTTGGCCAAACCTGTAAAGGGATGCTTACTTACCTGCTTCCTGGCGCTGGCTACCCGCTCTTTCTCCTCCAGGCCAGCGATGCTCCACTGGGCTCCCTCACTGTAAACATCTGTTTGACATCACTGCAGTCAATCACCGGCTGCGGCGGTGACCGGCTCCCCTAACGTCATGACAAATGGTCACCTGACGCAAGAGGATCCATGCTTCGGCGCGGACAGTGCCTGGCTGCGGTGATGTCAAACCGGATTTTACAGCGAGGAGCATCTCAGGCCTTGCAGAGAAGGAGGGGAGAGCCAGTGCCGGGAAGCAGGTATATAAGTTTCTCTTAAGGGTACTTTCACACTAGCGTTAAAGTTTTCCGGTATTGAGTTCCATCACAATATTAATAGCGGGTCCTGTACCAAGTGTTCCGGGAAAACGGATGCTGTTTCCCGGTCTGCGCATGCGCAGACCTTTAAATCTGTAAAGAAAATAAATACCAGATCCGGTTTTCCAGTATTGAGTTCCGTCCTAGGGGCTGAATACCGGAAAAAAAGGCTTTAGTTTTATCCTAATGCTTTCTGAAAGGAGAGCATTCTGTTCAGTATTCATTAGGATGTCTTCAGTTCAGTCCCTCTTAACGGTATTTGGCTGGCCAAAATTCCGGAACACTTGCCGGAATGTTGGATCCGGCATTAATTTCCATTGAAATGTATTAATGACGGATCCAGTACCAAGTGCTCTGGAAAAAAGGATCCTTTTTCCCGGTCTGCGCATGGTCTGTGAAAAAAATAAATACCGGATCTGGTTTTCCGGATGATACCGGAGAGACAGATCCAGTATTGCAATGCATTTGTTAGACGGATCCGCATCCCAGAGGGGAAGGAAACTGATTCTGCCCAGAGCCTGCCCTTTGCTGCACACATTAGTAGAAGTGCCAAGAGAGACACATGGAAACAAAAAAGGATTAGAAAGTTATTTTCTATTCAAAAAACACTACATTTTACTTTAAAACAGCTATGAACAGCATTTTAGGACTTTTTGGCCCAGCTGGTATCAGTGCACGTACACAGATGATTACACATTATTGGAAACAATCAAACAATGATTAGCCGGCACTCCGTTCCAAGGCGTGGTGCACGTGTCAGAGATAGCAATTGTCACGGCTGTATGTGAGCAACAAGAGCATACACAGTGAGTTAGCTACTGACCGGACCCAAACTAGGGAACATAAAGGGTGACCCCTGTCAGACCCTAAAAGCTCTCCCTATGCTGCTAAGCCCATGTCCAGATCCAGATGGTGGATCGAGACATGCCCGCGTACCTAAGGCTGATGACCACTGTAACCCCTACAGTAGTGGAAGGGGCACGGCCACCGGTGCCCTGCTCAGTATATGGACGGAACCGGGGTCGCCTCGGATCCAGTCAGCAAAACAAACAGAAACACACAATGTCTGCACACTTAACTGAAGGAGCTGCAGCAGCAGTGAAAACAGATCCAAAGTCAGCAGACAATGTCCGAAGTACTTGCTTCAGCAGAACACAGGTCCAGAAAGATATCACACCAGTGAAGATACTCAAGCGAGAGATACAGGTCAAATGAAGTAGTATAATCCGCACCGTACAAAGGAAGAGAGGTGATTTAAAGGCAGAGCAATCAAACACAGGAGGGACAGCTGGGAGGAAGGAAACAGAAAGTAAAGACCTCATCACAGGGCGGAGAAACAGAGCTGTGGGAACGTCTCAAAGCTCTAGTAGTTACATCATCACAGGGGTGGAGAAACAGAGCTGTGAGAACGTCTCAAAGCTCTGGTAGTGACAGTACCCCCCTCTACGGGTGGACTCCGGACACCCAGGACCCACCTTCTCAGGATGAGCCCTATGAAAAGTCCTGATGAGGCGAGTGGCTTTAATGTCCGACACCGGAACCCACATCCTCTCCTCAGGACCATAACCTTTCCAATGAGCGAGGTACTGAAGAGAACCGCGGACAATGCGAGAGTCCACAATTCTGGAAACCTCAAACTCCAGATTGCCATCAACCAAAATCGGAGGAGGAGGCAAAGAGGAGGGTACCGTGGGCTGGACATATGGTTTTAAGAGATCTGTGAAATACATTATGTATCTTCCAAACCCGTGGAAGATCAAGACGGAAGGCAACAGGATTGATGACTGACAAGATTTTATAAGGCCCAATAAACTTGGGACCCAATTTCCAGGAGGAACCTTCAGTTTAATATTTCTTGTAGACAACCACACCCAGATCACCCACATTCAGGTCCGGACCAGGCACACGTCTCTTATCAGCCACACGCTTATATTTCTCACTCATCTTTCTTAGATTAGTCTGAATCTTTTGCCAAATGGTAGACAAAGACGAGGAAAATCTCTCCTCCTCAGGCAAACCAGAAGGAGCCCCTCCCGAGAATGTCCCAAACTGCGGATGGAACCCATATGCACCAAAGAATGGTGACTTATCAGAAGATTCCTGGCGACGGTTGTTCAGAGCAAACTCAGCAAGAGGAGAAACGAACACCAATCCTCCTGGTTCTCTGCAACAAAACAGCGCAAATATGTCTCCAGATTCTGATTGGCGCGTTCAGTCTGACCATTCGACTGCGGGTGAAAAGCAGAAGAGAAGGACAGCCGAACCCCAGGCGAGAACAGAAAGCCTTCCAGAATCTGGACACAAACTGCGTGCCTCTATCGGAAACAATATCAGAGGGAATGCCATGCAATTTAACAATATGGTCGACAAAAGCTTGCGCCAACGTTTTAGCATTGGGCAATCCAGGGAAGGGTATGAAATGTGCCATCTTGCTAAAACGGTCCACCACCACCAGGATCACCGACTTCCCTGAGGAACGAGGAAGATCCGTGATAAAGTCCATGGACAGGTGTGTCCAAGGACGGGAAGGTATGGGTAAGGGGAGAAGGGGACCTGAAGGCCGTGAACGAGGGACCTTAGCGCGAGCGCACGTCTCACAAGCAGCCACAAAACCCTCCACCGACTTACGAAGAGCCGGCCACCAAAATCTCAGAGCAATGAGATCTACCGTGGCTCTACTCCGGGGTGACCAGCAAGAACCGTATCATGATGCTCCTTGAAGAGTTTGTGACGTAACTCAGGAGGCACAAACAACTTTCCAGAAGGACAACGGGCAGGTGCCTCAGTCTGGGCAGCCTGGACCTCGGCCTCCAAATCAGAATACAGAGCAGAAACAACTACCCCCTCCGCCAAAATGGGACCCGGGTCCTCGGAGTTTCCTCCTCCCGGAAAACAGCGAGAGAGAGCGTCAGCCTTCACATTTTTGATCCCAGGGCGGAATGTAACGACAAAATTGAATCTGGAGAAGAACAGAGACCATCTGGCCTGTCTCGGATTCATACGCTTAGCCGACTCCAAGTACGCCAGATTCTTATGGTCGGTAAAACGGTTATAGGGTACCTGGCCCCCTCCAACCAATGGCGCCATTCCTCGAAAGCCAGCTTGATGGCCAACAATTCCCTATCTCCCACATCATAGTTTTTCTCTGCCGGTGAGAGTTTTTTTAGAGAAAAAGGCACAGGGTCGCCATTTGGAAGGAGACGGACCCTGGGACAAAACCGCACCCACACCCACCTCGGAAGCATCCACCTCAACAATAAAAGGTAAGGAAACATCGGGATGCACCAAGATGGGAGCAGACGCAAAACTCTCTTTAATCTTAGAAAAAGCTGCAAGCGCCTCCTCCGACCAAGAGGAAAAACCGTATTAGTCTTACCGGTAATTCCGTTTCCTTGAATCCACCATGACGGCCACAAAGAGAGATTGACCCTTGACCTCTGTAGGGGCAGGAACACATGGAGAGTTTAAATTCCCCACCCCCCTCTCCACCCTCAGTGTTTTATAAATCACCCAAACGTGAGAACAGAACAAACAAGGATATTGAGAACATATCCTAACCAGAAAATGTATCTTTTCTCTTTTTTTTTTTTTTTTTTGTATGTTGACTTCACACACAAATGTAGCAAAAATATATATACTAACTTAGTATAACTAAATCTATTAGATTTTTTTTTTTTTTTGGGAGGGAATTATAATGGGCCGTCATGGTGGATTCAAGGAAACGGAATTACCGGTAAGACTAATACGGTTTTTCCATTTCATCCACCATGACGGCCACAAAGAGATCTAACAGATAACTAAGAGGGTAGGGAACCCGCCTGAAGGACTCTTCTACCAAAAGAGTCTCTTCTGAGTCAGGCAGACTCAGGCGGTAATGCTTAACAAAGGTATTGATGCTTGACCAGGTAGCGGCCCTGCATATATGATCTAGGGATACTCCTCCTTTTTCGGCCCAGGAGGAGGCCATAGCCCTAGTAGAGTGAGCCCTGATCAAGTCAGGACTAGGGAGATTCTGAATCTGGTAACAGCAATCGATGGTGGATTTAATCCATCTGGCTATAGAGGCTTTTGAGAGTTTTCTACCCTTGTTTCTACCTGAAAACTGGATAAAAAGGTTATTATCTATCCTAAAGTCCTTAGATGCTTCCAGGTATCTGATGACTGTGTCCCTAACATCTAAGTGAGAAAACTCAACCTCGTTCTGAGATATGGGGAAAGAGGGAAGAAATATCTCCTGATTACGATGGAAATCGGAAACCACCTTAGGAAGGAAACCTGGATCAAGTTTTAATTTGACATGGTCCTCCCTAATCTGCAAGTAGGGTTCTTTGCAGGAGAGGGCCTGGAGTTCTCCTATACGCCTAGCAGATGTTATGGCTATAAGAAAAGCCGTCTTTAGGGACAGATGTTTCAAGGAGATGTCCTCTAAGGGCGTAAACGAGGGACTAGCTAGACCTTGAAGGACTGTATTTAAATCCCAAGATGGAATATTAGATCTCAGCGAGGGTTTCAGTCTCGCTGCAGCCCTAACAAACCGTCTGATCCACCTGTGGTCCGCCAGGGAGCAATCATAAAAACTGCTTAAAGCGGATATTTGAACTTTTAGGGTGCTGGGTCTTAACCCTAATTCTAGGCCGTTCTGAAGGAAATCTAGAATCTTGTGCACGGGAGGGGAGGATGTATCTGGGGACTGGGTACCCAACCAGGAACAGTACCGCTTCCATATTTTAAGATATATTGCCGAGGTGACTTTCTTCCTGCTAGCCTTGAGAGTCAGGATAACTCTGTCTGAAAGGCCCTTCTTTCTCAATGTCTCCCCTCAGGATCCAGACCGCTAAACGGAATATCCTTGGGTTGGGGTGGAGAAGTGGACCCTGAAGTAACATGTCCTGCTGATAGGGGATCTCCCAAGGATTCTCCAGGGAGAGTTGGTGTAGAGATGAGAACCAACTTCTCTTTGGCCAAAGAGGAGCTACCAGAACTAGGGTTATAGGTTCCTCCTGAACCTTCTGAATGACTTTCGGTAACAGTGGAATTGGAGGGAATGCATAGGCTAGCCCCCACTCCCACCTTACCGAAAACGCATCCGTTGCCCAAGGCTTGTCCCTTGGATTTAGGGAGCAGAACGCTTCCAGTTGAGCGTTTTTCTGGAAGCAAAGAGATCTATCTCCGGCTGTCCCCAAATTGATGTTATTTTTCGAAAAATATCCCTGTTCAGGGACCACTCTGAATGGTCTATCTGCTCTCTGCTTAGGAAGTCTGCAGTCAGATTTTCGCTTCCTTTGAGGTGCACTGCCGTGATGGACAAGACATTCTCTTCCGCCCATGAGAAGATTCTTCTTGCGATATCTCCTAGTTCTTTTGACCGTGTGCCCCCTTGGTGTTTTAAGTACGCCACCGTCGTGGTGTTGTCCGACAGGATCTTCAAGTGATGGCTTCTTAGTAATGCCTCTCCTTGGAAGATGGCTTTCAGAACTGCATAAAGCTCGCGGAAATTGGACGATTTCTGAGATATGTGCTCTGGCCAGGTCCCCTGGAAGTAACTTCTTTCGATCTTTGCCCCCATCCAGTCATACTGGCATCTGTTATTAACTGGATCTCCGGTTGCCTCTGCCAATCTAGACCCTTTATAAGATTTTCCTTTCTTCGCCACCAGCCTAAGTCTGTTTTTATGCTTGGGGGTAAGCGTACTATTCTGTCCAGGTCTGCTTGCTTTTTGTTCCATTGACCCAAGATCCAATTTTGGATCATCCTCGTGTGACTTTGGCACCACGGAACCGCCGGAATGCAAGCTGTTAAGCTTCCCAGTATGCTCATGGCCTCTCTGATAGAACATCTCTTGGTCTTCTGAAAGGAACCTATCCTGTCCATTAGAGAATTTACCTTGTCTACTGGTAAAAGGTCTTCTGAGAGATGGAGTCTAGTTCCATACCCAGAAACCTCTTCCTCGTGGATGGATCTAGAGACGATTTCTTCTCGTTTATTAACCACCCCAGAGAACTTAGGGTCTCCGAGAACCTTGAGGTTGCTCTGTGATTTTCTGTTACGGTTTCTCCTAGAATAAGGAAATCGTCTAAATATGGTATGATATTTACCCCTTGTTGACGGAGGGAAGCAACCATCTCTACTACTAGCTTCGTAAAGATACGAGGCGCGGAAGAGATGCCAAAGGGAAGTGCGACATATTGGAAATGATGGACTGACCCTTTCTTGATCTCTTAGTGCAAACCGTAAAAACTTCTGGGAGCCAGGATGTATTGGGACGTGGTAATAAGCATCCTTGAGGTCGATGGACGACATGAATGTTCCCTCTCGGATCAATGGAATTGTGGAAGTGATCGTTTCCATCTTGAACCGCTTGTACAGGATAAACCTGTTTAATGGCTTCAGGTTTATTATGGTTCGAAAGGACTGGTCTGGTTTCCTGACTAGGAAGAGGTTGGAGTAAAACCCTTTCCTTTTTTCTGGATCTGGGACTGTTCTGACCACACCCAGTGATAACATGTCCTGTACACCTGACCAAATTCTTTTTAAATCTTCTCCTTTCTGGGTTGAAATGTGAAACCTCCTGGGGGGCTGACGTAAATTCTATTCTGTAACCCCGGGAGATTATGTTTAAGGCCCAAGGGTTTGATGTTACTTCCTTCCAGGCAGGAAAGTAATTTTTAGTCTGCCCCCTACCTTGGCGTCATTGTTTTGAAGGCCTGTTCTGGGGGTTAAGAATGAAGCCTCTACCTTTTCCTCCTTTGGGGTAGCTCCATCTACCGGTTTTACCCTTTCCCTGTAGCTCTTCTGCTGGGGCTGGTACTGACGAAAGGGCTTCTTTCTTGCTTCTCTTTCCTCAGGAAACCCCTTCTTTTTATCTGCTGCTTTTTCAAGAATTTTGTCTAAAGTAGGACCAAAGACAAATTCTCCTGAAAAAGGAATAGAGCAGAGCTTGGATTTGGAGGCCTTGTCGCCTGACCAGGCCTTCATCCATAATGCCCTTCTGGCAGTATTGGAAAAGGCTGCCTCCTTGGCGGAAAATCTAATAGACTCCGCGGAGGCATCTGCTAAAAAGCGGTAGCCGAACGGAGAAGTGGTATGGAATCCCTAATTTCTTCTCTGGAGGTCCTATTTTTAAGGTGGTCATCTAACTTTCCTAGCCAGATGTACATGGCCCGAGCTACAGAAGTGGCGGAGATGTTTGTTTTGATGCCGAACATGGCCGCCTCCCAGGATCTTTTAAGCATACCATCTGCCTTTCTGTCCATGGGATCACTGAGTTGGGAGGAGTCCTCAAAAGGTAGAGATGTCTTTTTAACCACCTTTGCTACCTGTATATCTATTTTCGGGATTTCATCAAAGATCTTAGCTTCAGACTGGTCGAAGCACAACCTATTACGAAAATCTTTAGGTACTCCAAGCCTTTTCTCTGGATCCAACCACTCATTCAGAATCATCTCCTGAATGTTCTCGTTAATTGGGAAAACTAAGGATTTTTTTGATCTTAGTCCCCAAACATCTCATCCTGAACCGAGCGTGGCTTAGGAGTATCCTCTATTCCCATAGTGGACCGGACGGCCCTTAATAAGTCCTCCAACTCATCTGAGGAGAAAAATATTTTTGTCCTCTTCAATAACCTCTCCTTCTGACACCGGGTCCCCATCACCTTGTCTGGAGGATACTGAAGCAATATCTGCGTCCTCCGCCTCAGAGGAGGAGATTGCAGACAACCTCCGTTTTTTTGACGGAATAGGGGGATTTGAAGGAGTAGAAAGAGACGCCAATGAGGATTTAATCTCGTCCTGAATTAACATCTTCATTTCAGATAGAATGTTTGGTTGCTCCTCCCTCCAGAGTTCAGATATACAAGCTTTACATAGTCTTTTTTTATAGTCTTCTGGAAGCTTCTTAGAACAGGCATTACATTTAGCAGTTCTTGGCCGAGGCTTAGAATCCTTAGCCTGGAAGGAACAACCAAAGAAGAGCCCCATGATTAACACCAAACAATCTTTACAGCAAAAGCATGAAATAGATTATAGAAATTAGCCTGGCACAGGTAGATGAGGACTCTGTCAGCTCTGGACGAGGAGTAGGGGTCTCCATGGTGGCACAGCAGCGATCATCTGGCTGGGAACCACAAGGATTTTGAATTTTCCCGGCGTCTGACGTCACCATAGAGCGCCAGTGACGCCATCCGCCCGCGCCTCCTGTCCGTCGGCCCGCGCATGCGCTGTTTGATAAAAGAGCGACCGAAGCGCGGGCCGCTCCTTAGTATGCCGCAGCACCACCCCCTATCAACCGCAGCCTCGTTGGTGTATAGTGGGGGAGAACGCTGCGGATGCGAGCGTCTCCCTGAGACATGCGGCCGCCCGGACTGCTCCCAGAGACAGGGAGGAGGTCTGGGGAAACGGGGGGACCGCAGGACCCAGCATAAGCCGAGCCGAGGGGCCCCGTTGCTCCAGGCTGCCCAGCTTCCGCCCCTGCATCCGGAGGGCAGCCGGAGATCTTCAGGACCTGAAGGAAAAAATAAAGGTAATCCTCCATAGGTCCCCAAATTGGTTATCCCAGAGGGATTCTCCACGTGTTGGCCCCCGTAGGGGCAGGAAAACACTGAGGGTGGAGAGGGGGGTGGGGAATTTAAACTCTCCATGTGTTCCTGCCCCTACAGAGGTCAAGGGTCAATCTCTCTTTGTGGCCGTCATGGTGGATGAAATGGAAAAATCCGCCCCCTTTTTGGTCATGTCAGTGAGGGGTTTGACAACAGAGGAATAATTCAAAATGAACTTTCTGTAATAGTTTGCAAAACCCAGAAAGCGCATCAATGCCTTCTGATTCTCAGGAAGCTCCCACTCAAGCACAGCACGGACCTTCTCCGGATCCATGCGAAAACCAGAAGCAGAGAGGAGAAAACCCAGAAATTGAATCTCCGATACCATAAACACACATTTCTCCAGCTTGGCGCATAATTTATTTTCTCGCAGAATCTGCAGAACCTGAAAAGATGATCCTGATGAGTCCGAACATCAGGGGAAAAATCAAAATATCATCAAGATACACCAATACAAATTTCCCCATTAAATGGTAGAAAATACTGTTAACAAAATGCTGAAAGACGGCCGGAGCATTCATCAAGCCAAAAGGCATAACGAGATTCTCGAAATGCCCCTCGGGGGTATTAAAGGCTGTTTTCCATTCATCCCCTCTCTGACCCTGACCAGGTTGTACGCGCCTCTCAAATCCAATTTGGAAAAACCTTGGCCCCAACAATTTGGTTGAAGAGGTCTGGGATCAGAGGAAGGGGATAGGGATCGCGAATCGTGATACGGTTCAGCTCCCTAAAATCTAGGCAAGGTCTCAGAGAGCCATCTTTCTTTTTAACAAAAAAACCCGCGGCGACCGGTGATTTTGAGGGACGAATATGCCCCTTATCGAGACTCTCAGAGATATAGGTTCGCATTGCGATTCTCTCCGGTTGTGAGAGATTGTACAGGCGTGCTTTTGGCAGCTTGGCGCCGGGAATGAGGTTAATGGGACAGTCAAACTCCCGGTGAGGAGGTAGCTCCTGCACACCGCTCTCGGAAAACACGTCCGAGAAATCAGAGAGAAATGATGGCAAAGTTTTAGTAGATACCTCTGCAAAAGTCGCTGTGAGACAATTCTCTCTACAAAACTCACTCCACTCATTTATTTGCCTTCCTTGCCAATCAATAGTGGGGTTATGTTTAGTGAGCCAGGGTAACCCCAACACTAGAGGAGTAGGCAATCCGTTAAGGACAAAACAAGATATATCCTCCACATGAGTGTCACCTACAGCTAACCGGATATTGTGAACAATGCCCTTCAGGGATCTCTGTGAGAGTGGAGCAGAGTCAATGGCAAAAACAGGTATATCTTTTTCTAATGTGCAAACCCGAAAACCATGCCTGGCTACAAATTGAGTGTCAATAAGATTGACGGCCGCTCCACTATCAACAAAAATTTCACAAGAAATGACTTTGCTCTCTAGCGCCACCCTGGCAGAAAGGAGAAAACGAGAACTGCAGGTCAGAGGAAAAGCCCCAATTCCTACATCAACTTTGCCCAAGGTAGCAGATGAAGCAGAGTTTGATGATTTTCCTTTGAGGATTTTCTCTTATTATCACTCTTAGTACAGTTCATGAATCTCCTAGAGGGACAAACATTTGCCAAATGACCAATGCCCCCACAACAAAAACACACCATTCTCTGAGGACTAAATCCTCCTTTATCAGGGGCAAGTCGACCTAGCTGCATAGGCTCCTCCTCAGAGGGGACCGAGACAGGATGAGACCCCTGCACACTGAATGAGTCCGCACCACTGCCCCTAGAGTGACAATGGCTGGACCGAGAGGTCTCGTTTCTTTCTTCTTAGACGCCTGTCAAGGCGCACCGCCAATGACATGGCAGACTCTAAAGATGTTGGTCTCTCATGGAAAGCAAACGCATCTTTCAATCTCTCTGAGAGACCATGACAGAACTGACTCCGAGTGCAGCATCATTCCAACCTGAATCAGCTGCCCATCTCCGAAATTCAGAACAATAAAGCTCAGCAGACAGTTTGTTCTGGCATAAAAACGTAAGTTAGATTCAGCCAGAGCAACACGATCCGGGTCATCATATATCTGCCCCAGGGCCACAAAAATCTTTCTGTGGATCGAAGGAGGGATCCCCCGATGGCAGTGAAAAAGCCCAAGTCTGAGCATTACCCCTGAGCAAGGAGATGACAATCCTCACCCTCTGCTCCTCATTACCAGAGGAACGGGGACACAAGCAAAAATGGAGTTTGCATGCCTCTCTGAAGCGAACAAAATTCTCACTGCCCCCGGAGAACGTTTCCGGAAGTGAGACCTTTGGCTCGCAACAGACTCCATGGGCCGGAGCCGAGCCCAATGCTTGAAGCTGAATCATAGATTGACGGAGATCCGCTACCTCCAAAGAAAGACCCTGCATGCGGTCAACCAGGTCAGAAAGCGGATCCATGTCAAAAAGGACGGTTTCGGCGGATTATAATGTCACGGCTGTATGTGAGCAACAAGAGCATACACAGTGAGTTAGCTACTGACCGGACCCAAACTAGGGAACATAAAGGGTGACCCCTGTCAGACCCTAAAAGCTCTCCCTATGCTGCTAAGCCCATGTCCAGATCCAGATGGTGGATCGAGACATGCCCGCGCACCTAAGGCTGATGACCACTGTAACCCCTACAGTAGTGGAAGGGGCACGGCCACCGGTGCCCTGCTCAGTATATGGACGGAACCGGGTCGCCTCGGATCCAGTCAGCAAAACAAACAGAAACACACAATGTCTGCACACTTAACTGAAGGAGCTGCAGCAGCAGTGAAAACAGATCCAAAGTCAGCAGACAATGTCCGAAGTACTTGCTTCAGCAGAACACAGGTCCAGAAAAGATATCACACCAGTGAAGATACTCAAGCGAGAGATACAGGTCAAATGAAGTAGTATAATCCGCACCGTACAAAGGAAGAGAGGTGATTTAAAGGCAGAGCAATCAAACACAGGAGGGACAGCTGGGAGGAAGGAAACAGAAAGTAAAGACCTCATCACAGGGGCGGAGAAACAGAGCTGTGGGAACGTCTCAAAGCTCTAGTAGTTACATCCTCACAGGGGTGGAGAAACAGAGCTGTGAGAACGTCTCAAAGCTCTGGTAGTGACAGCAATCTCAGCATATAGTGTAAGGAAAGACCGGCACTCACTTGATCTTCGTATTCTTATAATGCTTTTATTAGTCACATATAGGATTCTGTGACGCGTGCGTTTCGGCTCACAATCTGAGCCTTCCTCAAACAGGTATGCAATCTGATTGGATACCTGTTTGAGGAAGGCTCAGATTGTGAGCCGAAACGCACGCGTCACAGAATCCTATATGTGACTAATAAAAGCATTATAAGAATAACGAAGATCAAGTGAGTGCCGGTCTTTCCTTACACTACACATTATTGGAGTCTTTTTTTTCTGAAAAAATGTGTAACAATAAACACTGGTGTAACAGAAGTTCAAGGACCTTCACAGATATGGTCACATGAACATATTAAGCAGGTCCTCAAGCCAGGAGGCAGAACATGAAGTCTCTACAGTGAATAAACAAAACAAGACTTTGTAAGAGTGTATTGTGTGCTAGTGTAAGGGTACTTTCACACTTGCGTTGAAGGATTCCGTCAGGCAGTTTCATCAACGGAACTGGCCGACTGATCCGTTAAAACGTTTGAAAGCGGATTTCATTTGCAAATGGATCCGTTTGCAGATCCGTCTGACAATTGTATTGAAATAACGGATCCGTCTTTCCGTTGTCATCCATAAAAACGGATCCGTTATTTATTATTTTACCATTTTTAAAGGTCTGCGCATGCGCAGAGAGGAAGAACGGATCCGTTAATGCGTCAATTTTCAATGTCAGATCAGCCCTTAATACATTTCAATGGAAATTAATGGCGGATCCGTCATTCCCTCAAGTGTTTCCGCATTTTTGGACGGAGATAAAAATACAACATGCTGCGCTTTTATCTGTGTCCAAAAAACGTGAAAGGACTGAACTGAAGACAAATTGATGCAAACTGAACGGATTGCTTTCCATTCAGAATGCATTAGGATAAAACTGATCAGTTTTTTTCCATTATTGAGCCCCGAGGAGGGAACTCAATGACGGAAGACTTTGACGCTAGTGTGAAAGTACCCTAAGCTGTTTGTAAAATGTGTGTGGTCTGATTTATTTGGGCACCAAGTTTAGGGGTCTGGGCTGAGATCTGTATTAGTTTAAGCGGTCAAGGGTCTACAGTCGTGGCCAAAAGTTTTGAGAATTACACAAATATTGGTTTTCACAAAGTTTGCTGCTAAACTGCTTTTAGATCTTTGTTTCAGTTGTTTCTGTGATGTAGTGAAATATAATTACACGCACTTCATACGTTTCAAAGGCTTTTATCGACAATTACATGACATTTATGCAGAGTCAGTATTTGCAGTGTTGGCCCTTCTTTTTCAGGACCTCTGCAATTCGACTGGGCATGCTCTCAATCAACTTCTGGGCCAATTCCTGACTGATAGCAACCCATTCTTTCATAATCACTTCTTGGAGTTTGTCAGAATTAGTGGGTTTTTGATTGTCCACCCGCCTCTTGAGGATTGACCACAAGTTCTCAATGGGATTAAGATCTGGGGAGTTTCCAGGCCATGGACCCAAAATGTCAACATTTTGGTCTCGAGCCACTTAGTTATCACTTTTGCCTTATGGCACGGTGCTCCATCGTGCTGGAAAATGCATTGTTCTTCACCAAACTGTTGTTGGATTGTTGGAAGAAGTTGCTGTTGGAGGGTGTTTTGGTGCCATTCTTTATTCATGGCTGTGTTTTTGGGCAAAATTGTGAGTGAGCCCACTAACTTGGATGAGAAGCAACCCTACACATGAATGATCTAAAGATGCTTTACTGTTGGCATGACACAGGACTGATGGTAGCGCTCACCTTTTCTTCTCCGGACAAGCCTTTTCCAGATGCCCCAAACAATCGGAAAGAGGCTTCATCGGAGAATATGACTTTGCCCAAGTCCTCAGCAGTCCATTCACCATACTTTCTGCAGAAGATCAATTTGTCTGATGTTTATTTTGGAGAGAAGTGGCTTCTTTGCTGCCCTTCTTGACACCAGGCCATCTTCCAAAAGTCTTCGCCTCACTGTGCGTGCAGATGCGCTCACACCTGCCTGCTGCCATTCCTGAGCAAGCTCTGTACTGGTGGCACTCCGATCTGTCCTCTTTAGGAGACGATCCTGGCACTTGCTGGATTTTCTTGGACGCCCTGAAGCCTTCTTAACAAAAATTGAACCTCTTTCCTTGAAGTTCTTGATGATCCTATAAATTGTTGATTGAGGTGCAATCTTAGTAGCCACAATATCCTTGCCTGGGAAGCCATTTTTATGCAACGCAATGATGGCTGCACGCGTTTCTTTGCAGGTCACCATGGTTAACAATGGAAGAACAATGATTTCAAGCATCACCCTCCTTTTAACATGTCAAGTCTGCCATTTTAACCCAATCAGCCTGACATAATGATCTCCAGCCTTGTGCTCGTCAACATTCTCACCCGAGTTAACAAGACGATCACTGAAATGATCTCAGCAGGTCCTTTAATGACAGCAATGAAATGCAGTGGAAAGTTTTTTGGGATTAAGTTAATTTTCATGGCAAAGAAGGACTATGCAATTCATCTGATCACTCTTCATAACATTCTGGAGTATATGCAAATTGCTATTATAAAAACTTAAGCAGCAACTTTTCTAATTTCCAATATTTATATAATTCTCAAAACTTTTGGCCACGACTGTACATTTATTTTTAAGTCTGAGGTGTTTATCTACTGTGTAGCCTGAATTTATTTTGGTTCTGGTCTGGGAGCCTGTAGTTATTCCATGGTCTGAGTTTTAATTACTCTGGGGTCTTTTCTGGGTGTGTAAGTATTCTGGCATTTGGTTTGGGGTGTGAATTCATTTTGGGGTTTCTGAGGTCTGTAATAAGTAGCCACACGCACTACTTGTGAATTCATTAGCTTAGCGGTGTTTGGAGACATGAGATACAAGTGGGGTCAATTCTGCATCTCCATCATGTAACTACTGTAAAGTAGTAGGTTTGATTAATATTTCCATGCCTCCAAACCACCCTCAAGATGCAAGGTAGCCAGGACAGAAGCTGCTGCGCATGCGTGCCTACGTGCGCTCTCACTGTCTTGGCCACGAGAGAGACCTTCGCTTTTCTTATAGCGTGCAGGCTTGACCACCGATACTGGATTGTAGGGTGGTCGACTGATAGCAACCCATTCTTTCATAATCACTTCTTGGAGTTTGTCAGAATTAGTGGGTTTTTGATTGTCCACCCGCCTCTTGAGGATTGACCACAAGTTCTCAATGGGATTAAGATCTGGGAGTTTCCAGGCCATGGACCCAAAATGTCAACATTTTGGTCTCGAGCCACTTAGTTATCACTTTTGCCTTATGGCACGGTGCTCCATCGTGCTGGAAAATGCATTGTTCTTCACCAAACTGTTGTTGGATTGTTGGAAGAAGTTGCTGTTGGAGGGTGTTTTGGTGCCATTCTTTATTCATGGCTGTGTTTTTGGGCAAAATTGTGAGTGAGCCCACTAACTTGGATGAGAAGCAACCCTACACATGAATGATCTAAAGATGCTTTACTGTTGGCATGACACAGGACTGATGGTAGCGCTCACCTTTTCTTCTCCGGACAAGCCTTTTTCCAGATGCCCCAAACAATCGGAAAGAGGCTTCATCGGAGAATATGACTTTGCCCAAGTCCTTAGCAGTCCATTCACCATACTTTCTGCAGAAGATCAATTTGTCTGATGTTTATTTTGGAGAGAAGTGGCTTCTTTGCTGCCCTTCTTGACACCAGGCCATCTTCCAAAAGTCTTCGCCTCACTGTGCGTGCAGATGCGCTCACACCTGCCTGCTGCCATTCCTGAGCAAGCTCTGTACTGGTGGCACTCCGATCTCCTCTTTAGGAGACGATCCTGGCACTTGCTGGATTTTCTTGGACGCCCTGAAGCCTTCTTAACAAAAATTGAACCTCTTTCCTTGAAGTTCTTGATGATCCTATAAATTGTTGATTGAGGTGCAATCTTAGTAGCCACAATATCCTTGCCTGGGAAGCCATTTTTATGCAACGCAATGATGGCTGCACGCGTTTCTTTGCAGGTCACCATGGTTAACAATGGAAGAACAATGATTTCAAGCATCACCCTCCTTTTAACATGTCAAGTCTGCCATTTTAACCCAATCAGCCTGACATAATGATCTCCAGCCTTGTGCTCGTCAACATTCTCACCCGAGTTAACAAGACGATCACTGAAATGATCTCAGCAGGTCCTTTAATGACAGCAATGAAATGCAGTGGAAAGTTTTTTGGGGATTAAGTTAATTTTCATGGCAAAGAAGGACTATGCAATTCATCTGATCACACTTCATAACAATCTGGAGTATATGCAAATTGCTATTATAAAAACTTAAGCAGCAACTTTTCCAATTTCCAGTATTTATGTAATTCTCAAAACTTTTGGCCACGACTGTACATTTATTTTTAAGTCTGAGGTGTTTATCTACTGTGTAGCCTGAATTTATTTTGGTTCTGGTCTGGGAGCCTGTAGTTATTCCATGGTCTGAGTTTTAATTATTCTGGGGTCTCTTCTGGGTGTGTAAGTATTCTGGCATTTGGTCTGGGGTGTGAATTCATTTTGGGGTTTCTGAGGTCTGTAATAAGTAGCCACACGCACTACTTGTGAATTCATTAGCTTAGCGGTGTTTGGAGACATGAGATACAAGTGGGGTCAATTCTGCATCTCCATCATGTAACTACTGTAAAGTAGTAGGTTTGATTAATATTTCCATGCCTCCAAACCACCCTCAAGATGCAAGGTAGCCAGGACAGAAGCTGCTGCGCATGCGTGCCTACGTGCGCTCTCACTGTCTTGGCCACGAGAGAGACCTTCGCTTTTTCTTATAGCGTGCAGGCTTGACCACCGATACTGGATTGTAGGGTGGTCATAACCCTTGGATATAAGCAGTGTATATTGTGATGGAAAAAAGAATGAAGCCAGCAAAGGAGGCAATATGGACAATCACAATATATTAGTAAGTGCCTTGTATTAAAGGGGTTGTCCAGGTTCAGAGCTGAACCCAGACATACCTCCATTTTCACCTAGGCAGCCCACCTGACTTGAGCATCGGAGCAGTTCATGCTCCGATACTCTCCTTTGCCCAGCGCTAGATCGCGCAGGGCAAGGACACTTTTGTTTATAAGCTTCCGCCCGGCAGTGTGTTCGGTAACGTCACCGGCTCTGATAGGCGTGCTTTAGCGCTGCCCTAGCCGTTTTACTGGCTAGGGCCGCGCTAAAGCCCGCCCATCAGTGCCGGTGATGTCACCGGGCTTCCTGGCAGCCCCATGGAGAGCCAGGTTTGTCACCGGAACTCCTAAAAATGCCTTTGCCCTGCACGTTTTAGCGCAGTGCAAAGCAGAGCATTAGAGCATGAACTGCTCCGTTGCTCTTGTCATGGGTGCTGCCTGGGTGAAAATGGAGGTATGTCCGGGTTCAGCTCTGAACCCCAACAACCCCTTTAACTTTGTCTACATGATAAATGACACTTACTGAAGTGAGACAACCAACTTAACGCGACTTGAGTATTTTGAAACGGTAGAGCAACTCGATATATTACTGCAAAATCTAGACATAGGAGCATTTTCTTTAATATGTTTCCAATTGAAAAATTATTATGCATGATGTGATCTAAGAAAAGGTGGAATATTTAACGATGGGACAACCATTTTAAGGCCTCAAACCATTTTTGGATATTATCCTCAGGGCCTTCTGCTGGACAGCACTGGCCTCGTTCAAGGCACCAAAACTAAATACATGTTAGGCTACATTCACACAAACGTATTTTTTTTCCATGTCCGTTCCGTTTTTCCGAATCATTAATTTCAATGGGTCTGCAAAAAATGCGGACAGCACATTGTGTGCTGTCCGCATCCGTATGTCCGTTCCGTAGCCCCACAAAAAATATAGAGCATGTCCTATTCTTGTCCGTTTTGCGGACAAGTATAGGCATTGTTACAATGGATCCGCAAAAAAAACGAATGCAATACAGATCCAAAAGGACGTCATCCGCATTTTTTGCGGATCAGTGTTTTGCGGACCGCAAAAAACATACGTTCGTGTGAATGTAGCCTTATAAAGTATTTTTTCCATTTTGTTGTTTGCAGTTTTATTCGTCCCTGTGTCTTAGAACAATGAATGCTTAATGGGAAAGGATATTTAATTTAAAATTGCTGACCCTTTAGTTCTATGCAGTGGAAAACTGCTTAATCGCCCAAGCTCCTAAAATAATCTTCTGCCTGCTCTGTACTATTTATATTCCTAAATATGTGCATCTAAAATAGACATAATGGGGGACATTTACTAAGAGCGGCGATTTAGACGCCGGTCTTAGTCCATGTCTGCTGCAGCTTGATGCACCTAAGTTATATAGAGGTGTCGGCTTTACCTACAGCAATGAAACTTTGTTAGGGCACATGCACACAAACATATTTTCTTTCCATGTCCGTTTTTTTTTTTTTGTGGACCGTATGCAGAACAACTCATTTCAATGGGTCCTGCAAAAAAGACGGAACTTACTCCGTGTGCATTTCAATTCCGTGTGTCTGTATGTCAGTTCCGCAAAAATATAGAACATGTCCTATTATTGTCTATTAGGGGCCAGCTGTTCTGTTCCGCAAAATACGGAATGCACACGGACGTCATCCGTATTTTTGTAGATCCGTGTTTTGCGGACTGCAAAATACATACTGTTGTGTGTATGAACCCTTAAATTTACAGTAGCTCCTTTGTTGATGTAGATTTAAGTCATTTTCTACTCCAAAAACAGGCGTAGAAAATGATAATTTAGAAGGAACCTGCCCTCTTGCCTACCCGCACCTTTTCTCGGAACTGGCAAAAAAAAGGAGTAAGAGGTATATACAGGAAAAAGGTGTAGATTTTGCCGAAAAACACCTTTGCGGCAAAATCTGTCCTTAAATACACCATAAAGTAGTGTATATTTTTAATAACTGATCCATGACTTTAAAGGGCACCTGTAAACAGGATCAACCCTACCAAGTCAGGCATGCTGTCTGGTAGGGTTAATGCTGCTGACTAAATAATACCTGCCTTGAGAAATTCGGTTGATACTGTTGACAGGTGCTCTTTGACGCATTTATGCTGTACTTTGTGTATATGCATTGTGTATACTTTACATATATGGTTAGGACATAAGGGAAGCGTCTGTTTTCCCTTAGGCTGGGAAGCTTGTGCTGCTGTCAGGACTAAGTAGGTTACTTCTTTATAATAAACGCCAGGTGGGAGGAGCTGAGCGTCTTTGGGGCATCCTCAAACGGAAGGTGGAGGAGCGCAAGGTCTCTAACATCCACCAGCTCTGTGATGTCCATCATGGAGGAGTGGAAGAGGATTCCAGTAACAACCTGTGAAGCTTTAGTGAACTCCATGCCCCAGAGAGTTAAGGCAGTGCTAGAAAATAATGGTCGCCACACAAAATATTGAAACTTTAGGCACAATTTGGCCATTTTCCCGCCGGATCCGTAACAACGCAAGTGACCTGAGAGCATTTGAAGACTGATTAGTCTTCAAAATGCTTTCAGTGTTACCATGGCAGCCAGGACGCTATTAAAGTCCTGGTTTGCCATAGTAGTAGTGGGGAGCGGGGGAGCGGTATACTTACAGTCCGTGCGGCTCCCGGGGCGCTCCAGAATGACGTCAGAGCGCCCCATGTGTATGGATCATGTGATCCATGAGATCACGTGATCCATGCGCATGGAGCACCCTGACGTCATTCTGGAGCGCCCCGGGAGCCGCACGGACTGTAAGTATACCGCTCCCCACTACACTTTACCATGGCAGCCGGGACTTTAGCTTCCTGGCTGCCATGGTAACCATTCAGAAAAAGCTAAACGTCGGATCCGGCGATGCGCCGAAACGACGTTTAGCTTAAGGCCGGATCCGGATTAATGCCTTTCAATGGGCATTAATTCCGGATCCGGCCTTGCGGCAAGTGTTCAGGATTTTTAGCCGGAGCAAAAAGCGCAGCATGCTGCAGTATTTTCTCCGGCCAAAAAACGTTCCGGTCCTGAACTGAAGACATCCTGATGCATCCTGAATGGATTTCTCTCCATTCAGAATGCATGGGGATAAAACTGATCAGGATTTTTCCGGCATAGAGCCCCGACGACGGAACTCTATGCCGGAAAACAAAAACGCAAGTGTGAAAGAGCCCTTAGGGGTTGCCATTAGTTTAGACATTAATGGCTGTGTTTTGAGTTATTTTGAGATCACACCAAATATACACTGTTATACAAGCCGTACACTGACTACTTTACATTGTATCAAAGTGTCAGATCTTCAGTGTTGTCCCATGAAAAGATATAATAAAATATTTACAAAAATGTGAGGGGCGAACTCACTTTTGTGAGATACTGTATGTATATATATGTATATATATATATACACCGTATTTTTCGCTTTATAGGACACACTTTTTCCCCAAAAAAGTGGGGGGGAAATGGCAGAGCGTCTTATAAAATGAATACTAATACTTCGCCGGCCGCTATGCTGTGCAGCGCGGCCTGCGAAGTATCAGTGTGGAAGGAGGAGGCGGGGACACTCGTGGCAGGGCCCGGTGCAGTGACTCTCCTCTAATACACCGGGCCCCGCAGCTGTGTAGTGAGTTAATGTAGACTTATTGTATGTTATCCTTTTGGAGCCCAAAGCCCTGCTGTACTTACTATCTATCCTCTCACGGCAGCATGCTCCGCCTCCTACTTTATGGCCATGAGTCTGCATGCCGCCGTACGAGGATAGATAGTTAGTACAGCAGGGCTTTGGGCTACAAAAGGATAACATACAATAAATCTACATTAACTCACTACACAGCTGTGGAGCCCAGTGTATTAGAGGAGAGTCACTGCATCGGGCCCTGCCACGAGTGTCCCCGCCTCCTCCCTCCACACTGATACATTGCAGGCCAGCGATGTATTAGTGTAACAGTGTTGGGGGATATCTGTGGATAAAAATTATGGGGGAACTCTGTGGATGACACTTATGGGGGATCTCTGTGAATGAAACTTATATGTGCCATCCACAGATATCCCCCATAAGTGTCATCCACAGAGATCCCCCATAATAGTGTCATCCACAGAGATCCCCCATAATAGTGTCATCCACAGAGATCCCCCATAATAGTGTCATCCACAGAGATCCCCCATAATAGTGTCATCCACAGAGATCCCCCATAATAGTGTCGTCCACAGATATCCCCCATAAGTGTCATCCACAGATATCCCCCATAATAGTGTCATCCACAGAGATCCCCCATAATAGTGTCATCCACAGATATCCCCCATAATAGTGTCATCCACAGATATCCCCCATAATAGTGTCATCCACAGAGATCCCCATAATAGTGTCATCCACAGAGATCCCCATAATAGTGTCATCCACAGAGATCCCCCATAATAGTGTCATCCACAGAGATCCCCATAATAGTGTCATCCACAGAGATCCCCCATAATAGTGTCATCCACAGAGATCCCCATAATAGTGTCATCCACAGAGATCCCCATAATAGTGTCATCCACAGAGATCCCCCATAATAGTGTCATCCACAGAGATCCCCCATAATAGTGTCATCCACAGAGATCCCCCATAATAGTGTCATCCACAGAGATCCCCCATAATAGTGTCATCCACAGAGATCCCCCATAATAGTGTCATCCACAGAGATCCCCCATAAGTGTCATCCACAGAGATCCCCCATAATAGTGTCATCCACAGAGATCCCCCATAATAGTGTCATCCACAGATATCCCCCATAAGTGTCATCCACAGAGATCCCCCATAATAGTGTCATCCACAGAGATCCCCCATAAGTGTCATCCACAGAGATCCCCCATAAGTGTCATCCACAGATATCCCCCATAAGTGTCATCCACAGAGATCCCCCATAATAGTGTCATCCACAGAGATCCCCCATAAGTGTCATCCACAGAGATCCCCCATAATAGTGTCATCCACCAAAAGCACACCTTTTGGTTTAAAAAATGTTTTTCTTATTTTCCTCCTCAAAAACCTAGGTGCGTCTTATAAAGCGAAAAATACGGTATATATCCCTGCATACTGTAGTTCATATGAGTTTGTTAGACTCCCTGCCACCATACTATACATTACACATTAAAACCCTATTACTCCCTCTCTGTTGTGCACATGCAGTATGATAATGATATTTTCCGCCCTCTGCATATGTGACATGTAAGTACCAGTATGGACATTTTTCTCATCTCTTTAAATGTATCTTCAAAGCGTGTAATGAACACAACATAAAATAATCAATTATTATACTGAAATCAGCCCCGCTGAGCGATGCGCGCAGGAAATGTTTATCGGATAGCGCACAATCCCTCGTTTAGATCCCCTCAGGGAGAGAATTCACTGGCGGGTGCATTGTGTATATTTGCATTTTTCCATCCTGCCTATGTCGCAGAGATTCGCCAGACAAGTACATGACAATATGATGCTACAGCTAATGACAGATCCTTTGTGTGTTCCTTCTAAAGTATTACCGAACAGCCTGCTACAATTTTTACACTTCCGATATTATAGACAATTACAGAAATATCTGAATTATATACACTCCTAGTTACAAAAACAGGTATAAGCCCTAATTATATGTAATTATACTTCCGCGCAGCAGCTGATGGTTACATTTTGCCACATTTTTCTTTCAATTTATTTCCAACAACGTTTTCATCCATTTACAAAGTAGAAGCCATTGTTTATTCTTATTATTCTTCCACAAGTGCTTAGTGCCCTCTACTGGGGGAAAATAAAAATGCTGTCAACAGCAATAGCGAGCACCTTTATACTGTACTTACAGTTGAAACCAGAAGATTACTTACACTATATAAAAAGACACATATGCATGTTTTTCTCAATATCTGACATGAAATCAGAATAAATCTTTCCTGTTTTTGGTCAATTAGGATTACCATAATTATTATTATTTGCCAAATGCCAGCATAATGAGAGATAGAGAATGTTTTAAGGCATTTTTATTACTTTCTGCAAAGTCAAAAGTTTACATACATTTAATTAATATTTGGTCACATTGCCCTTAAACTGTATGACTTGGGTCAAACGTTTTGGACATCCTTCCACAGGCTTCTCACAATAGTTGGTCGGAATTTGGGCCCATTCCTCCTGACAAAACTGGTGTAACTGAGCCATGTTTGTTGGTCGCCTTGTTTGGACCGGCCTTTTCAGCTTTGCCCATAAATTTTCATTAGTATTGAGATCAGGGCTTTGTGATGGCCGCTCTAAAACATTGACTTTGTTATCCTTAAGCCACTTTGTAACCAGTTTGGCAGTATGCTTCGGGTCATTGTCCATTTGAAAGACCCATTTCCGCCCAAGATTTAACTTCCTGGCTGATGTCTTGAGATGTTGCTTCAAAATTTCCACATAATCTTCTTTCCTCATGATGCCATCTATTTTATAAAGTGCACCAGTCTCTCCTGCAGCAAAACAACCCCACAACATGATGCTGTTTTAAAGTTGGGATGGTGTTCTTATACTTCCAAGCTTGTCCCTTTTTCCTCCAAATGTAACAATGGTCATTATGGCCAAAAAGTTCAATTTTAGTTTTGTCAGACCACAGGACATGTCTCCAAAAATGTAGTTTTCCTGTGTGCATTTGCAAACATTAATCTGGCTTTTTTATGTTTCTTTTGGAGTAATGGCTTCCTCCTGGCGGAGTGGCCTCTCAGCCCATGTTGATACAGTACTCGTTTCACTGTGGATATTGACACAAACTTAACAGCTTCCACCATCATCTTCACAAGGTCTTTTGCTTTTGTTCTTGGGTTGATATGCACATGTCGGACCAAAGCACGTTCATCTATGGGACACAAAACCCGTCTCCTTCCTGAGCGGTACGATGGCTGGACATTCCCATCTTGTTTGTATTTGCGTATAATTGTTTGTACAGATGAACGAGGCACCTTCGGGTATCTTGAAGTTGCACCCAAGGTTGAGCCAGACTTGTGCAAGTCCACAATTAGACTTTCCCATGATGCTACACAAAGGAGCAGTGTGTTTCAGGTGTGCACTTAAATACATCCAGAGGTGCGTCTCTAATTAACTCAGATGTTGCCAACAAACCTAACAGAATTTCCAAACACATGACATCATCATATGGGCAGTCCAGAATTGTTTAAAGGCATAGTAATCTTAGTGTATGTAAACTTCATTTCAGAAAGTAATAAAAATGCCTTAAAACATTCTGCCATTTGGCAAATAATAATAATTATGGTGATCCTAATTGACCAAAAACAGGAAAGGTTTATTCTGATTTCATGTCAGGTATTGAGAAAAACATGCATATGTGTCTTTTTATATAGTGTATGTAAACTTCTGGTTTCAACTGTATATCCAAAAATCGGCCTAGGGAGGAGCGATAACTGGTACAGGATGGGGTGGGCAAATGTATAGGTACAAAATGCCAAGGAGCATGAATTGCAGATAAAAACACAGAAATGAGTCAAAACGACCAAAGAAATTCTATAGAGTACCTGGGTCTGGCACCACCATAAGAATAGGAGTGCAATATTGGAGTAAGGGTAAAGTGCAGTCCTGGGAGTAGACATCATAGGGGTCTGCATATAGGGATAACTCAGAGATAAAACTTTGATTCCTACTTAACCCCTCAGTTCCCACTGTCAAAAACAATTATGGTATCTTAGTGGTTTGATAGAGGAGGCTCTCTGTTGCCCTGTGCCTACCCTCAACCTGCCATGTTGTACGTCTAATGAGAACTCCAAGAAAACTACACCACTCATCATAAAATATCCAAATTTTATTTCAATGATTAAAATAACCATATAATTATACATAACAGTAAATGCACCAGCAGCATTAAAGAGTACATGATGGCAAGACAATGGGCAGAAACAACACTTGTTCAGCACAACCAATACCCTATCATAAGTGCAACTTGAAATATCGAAAATAAGAAATATGACTGTATATGTTACTACTGTATATGACTGTATATGATACTACTGTATATGACTGTATATGTTACTATATGACTGTATATGTTACTACTGTATATGACTGTATATATCTACATCAGGTTACCTCTGTATATGATATTACTGTATATGTTACTATATGACTGTATATGTTACTACTGTATATGACTGTATATGATACTACTGTATATGATTGTATATGTTACTATATGACTGTATATGTTACTACTGTATATGACTGTATATGTTACATGTTACCTCTGTATATGATATTACTGTATATGTTACTATATGACTGTATATTTTACAACTGTATATGACTGTATATGTTACCACTGTATATGACTGTATATGTTACTATATGACTGCATACTGTTTGTTACTATATGACGGTATATGTTACTACTGTATATGATCATATGCGGCTACTGCATATGCTACTACTGTATATGTTTTTACTGTATATGACAGTATATGATTAGTATATGACTAGTATAGGATGCTATGTATATGATGTATATACTACTGATATGACTAGTACATGTTACTCTGTATATGATACTGATGTGATATATGACTGTACATGATTACTAATAGATATTACTGTATATCATACTACTGTGTATAATTGCCTATGTTACTATGATGACTGTATACTGTCTACTACTGTATATGACTGTATATGTTACATGATTACCTCTGTATATGATATTACTGCTATATATTTACTATATGACTGTATATTTTACTACTGTATATGACTGTATATGTTACCACTGTATATGACTGTATATGTTACTATATGACTGCATACTGTTTGTTACTATATGACGGTATATGTTACTACTGTATATGATTGTATATGCTACTACTGTATATGCTACTACTGTATATGTTACTACTGTATATGACAGTATATGTTACTATATGACTATATGTTACTATATAACTGTATATGATTGTATATGCTACTACTTTATGTTTCTACTGTATATAACTGTATATATTACTATATGACTGTATATGTTACTATATGACTGTATATGTTACCACTGTATACAACTGTATATGTTACCACTGTATATTATTGTATATGTTATCACTGTATATGATACTACTGTATATGACAGTATATGTTACTATATGACTATATATGTTAATACTGTATATGATTGTATATGCTACTACTTTATGTTTCTACTGTATATGACTGTATATATTACTTTTTGACTGTATATGTTACTATATGACTGTATATGTTACCACTGTATACAACTGTATATGTTACCACTGTATATTATTGTATATGTTATCACTGTATATGATACTACTGTATATGACTGTATATGTTACTATATGACTGTATATGTTACTACTGTATATGACTGTATATGTTACATGTTACCTCTGTATATGATATTACTGTATATGTTACTATATGACTGTATATGTTACTACTGTATATGACTGTATATGATACTACTGTATATGATTGTATATGTTACTATATGACTGTATATGTTACTACTGTATATGACTGTATATGTTACATGTTACCTCTGTATATGATATTACTGTATATGTTACTATATGACTGTATATGTTACTACTGTATATGACTGTATATGATACTACTGTATATGACTGTATATGTTACTATATGACTATATATGTTAATACTGTATATGATTGTATATGCTACTACTTTATGTTTCTACTGTATATGACTGTATATATTACTTTTTGACTGTATATGTTACTATATGACTGTATATGTTACCATTGTATACAACTGTATATGTTACCACTGTATATTATTGTATATGTTACCACTGTATATGATACTACTGTATATGACTGTATATGTTACTATATGACTGTATATGTTACTACTGTATATGACTGTATATGTTACATGTTACCTCTGTATATGATATTACTGTATATGTTACTATATGACTGTATATGTTACTACTGTATATGACTGTATATCTTACCACTGTATATGATACTACTGTATATGATTGTATATGTTACTATATGACTGTATATGTTACTACTGTATATGACTGTATATGATACTACCTCTGTATATGACTGTATATGTTACTATATGACTGTATATGTTACTACTGTATATGACTGTATATCTTACCACTGTATATGATACTACTGTATATCATTGTATATGTTACTATATGACTGTATTAGTTTACTACTATATATGACTGTATATGTTACCACTATATATAACTGTATGTTACCACTGTATATGACTGTATATGTTACTATATGACTGTATATGTTACCACTGTATATGACTGTATGTTACCACTGTATTTTACTGTATATGACTGTATATCTTAGGTAAAGCATTTCTTTTGGACATGTTGATTAACACTTTGACAGTAGTGAAAGCCTGGAGGTGCGTCCCTGACCTCTCTATTACTGGTGGAACAGAATGAAAACACTCCATGTCTTATGTCTTATATTTATAGCCTTCAGACCACCCTGTTTTGTTACAGTCAATGTCTTATCTATTCATGGGCAGCCATGGTCAATGAGATAAGTGTGTAAGATGGAATAAGTGGTTGTGTAGGAAACTGGTTGACAGATCCATAATATATGATCAGGAAAAGGCAGAATCAGGAAAGCAACTGCACCAAAGTACAGTACATGTAGTTTTACTTCCATTTTCTTCTTCTTCTGGCTATAATATGATCCAAACAGTGACATTACACCACCCAGGTCTCTGAGATGTTGGGTGCATCTTCTCATTCCTTGGCCTCTCCTGATCTCTGGCAGTTCATGTTAAGAAATAACCAGTATCAGTATATCATGTTACTGTTTTGTACCGTTCGGGTTATCGTCAAACCTTATGCTACAAAACAGCTTGCCCAGTCACAGTCTAAAGGAAAATCACATCTGCAACAGTTTTGTATTTTCCGGAAAGTCTCACAAACAGGACAAGACAGATCAAAGACCAGGAACTAACGGAATACTTTATTACACATGTAATAAAGGAACATGACAGTAATGCAGAAAAAGCAGGTTAAGCAATAGTGGTAGCACTACCACTGAGCCGAGTGCCTCGGTAGACTAGAGGCAAACCCCAGAGGGCGAAAAGCCAGTGAGCCCCGTTCTTCACAGAGCCCCTGGTGGTGGGGCTGAACTTGGCCGAGGGCTGGTCGCACCTCCAGGATGGTCCCGTTACACTTGCCTGCTACCTGCAGAGAACCACGCTGGTGCAAGGCAGAGCTGCACACAGACTAGATGTCCTCCCTCCGGAGAACCCAGGAGCCATCACACGAAGGCAAAACATAAACAGGACAGGATCAGAAGCAGTTGAGCACTGCCAGGCTGGACATGGAACATACAGGATCATAAGCAGATGAGCACTGCCAGGCTAGACAGGGAACATACAGGATCAGAAGCAGTTGAGCACTGCCAGGCTAGACATGGAACATACAGGATCATAAGCAGATGAGCACTGCCAGGCTAGACAGGGAACATACAGGATCAGGCGCAGTTGAGCACTGCCAGGCTGGACATGGAACATACAGGATCATAAGCAGATGAGCACTGCCAGGCTGGACATGGAACATACAGGATCATAAGCAGATGAGCACTGCCAGGCTGGACATGGAACATACAGGATCAGAAGCAGATGAGCACTGCCAGGCTGGACATGGAACATACAGGATCAGAAGCAGATGAGCACTGCCAGGCTAGACATGGAACATACAGGATCAGAAGCAGATGAGCACTGCCAGGCTAGACATGGAACATAAAGGATCAGAAGCAGTTGAGCACTGCCAGGCTGGACATGGAACATACAGGATCAGAAGCAGATGAGCACTGCCAGGCTAGACATGAAACATACAGGATCAGAAGCAGTTGAGCACTGCCAGGCTGGACATGGAACATACAGGATCATAAGCAGATGAGCACTGCCAGGCTAGACAGGGAACATACAGGATCAGGCGCAGTTGAGCACTGCCAGGCTGGACGTGGAACATACAGGATCAGGCGCAGTTGAGCACTGCCAGGCTGGACATGGAACATACAGGATTAGAAGCAGATGAGCACTGCCAGGCTGGACATGAAACATACAGGATCAGAAGCAGTTGAGCACTGCCAGGCTAGACATGGACCATACAGGATCAGAAGCAGTTGAGCACTGCAAGGGTAGACATGGAACATACAGGATCAGAAACAGTTGAGCACTGCCAGGCTAGACATGAAACATACAGGATCAGAAGCAGTTGAGCACTGCCAGGCTGGACATGGAACATACAGGATCAGAAGCAGATGAGCACTGCCAGGCTGGACATTGAAGATACAGGATCAGAAGCAGCTGAGCACTGCCAGGCTAGACATGGAACATACAGGATCAGAAGCAGCTGAGCACTGCCAGGCTAGACATGGAACATACAGGATCAGAAGCAGCTGAGCACTGCCAGGCTAGACATGGAACATACAGGATCAGAAGCAGATGAGCACTGCCAGGCTAGACATGGAACATACAGGATCAGAAGAAGTTGAGCACTGCCAGGCTAGACATGGAACATACAGGATTAGAAGCAGAGGAGCACTGCCAGGCTGGACATTGAACATACAGGATCAGAAGCAATTGAGCACTGCAAGGCTAGACATGGAACATACAGGATCAGAAGCAGTTGAGCACTGCCAGGCTGGACATAGAACATACAGGATCAGAAGCAGTTGAGCACTGCCAGACTTAGTGATCTCTGTATTGGAGACACCCCTTTGCTCGGTTTTCCTTACTTTGAGGGATATCTGGCTTTCATTGTGTTGTAGACCCAATACTGGGGCTCCACATTTATTTTGCATATTACTGTTTCCCAGGGAGCTTTGCACTTCGGATTGCTGTGTTGAGACTCTTAAATGAGGCTCCGCGGTGTTTTTTGTAGCTGGTCTCCCTGAGGTCAGCTATTGGTGTGTTTGAGACTTACAGACAGAAAGGATCACAACAGGTTAAGATGATAAGGCCAAGCATGGACAAGGATAAAAGATCAATGCTTTACCAGGCGACATTACACAAAAAGGCAGATGGCAAAACCCCCTGGGTCAGCAGCAAGGGGATACACCCAGCAAGGCACAAGATAGAACAGCCCAAGACCCACAGCTCACAGGTAGAAATAGCTGTATAACAACGGCACCTGACCAGGGAAGGTTAACCCCAAACAAACCAGACACCAAGAAGTAAAAGGCATCCACCAACACAAACACCGGTCACACACTAAAGACCGCATGGGACCAACACAAATGCCTTCATCTGCCAAGCGCACATGCAACAGGTCAGCCAGTTTTATAGGTACAAATCTGCAGATAGATGCCATTTAATGTGTGGTTGTGATTGATCGACTGTGGGTCAAAAGTATTTACACTCAGTGACTAAAAGTTCATGTTTTCATCTTGGTGATCTACTCTGATAAATGATTAATCATCATTTCTGTAAAGGGATAATTATATGTGTCAACTGGAGACTTAAAAAATGCAAAACCAGGAAACCCGTATTTCCATAACATGGCATATCCTGTATCTGTGACCACCGGTGATTTGTGCAGCATGCTCCTAATAGATGCTTCAAAAGTGTCAATCATACTTTTATTGTAGCGGCAGTAGAAGCATAGCTATGCTGCGTTTTATGCAATGAGAATAGAGAATTTTACTAAACGCTCTGGACCAGAAATTAGTGACAAATATCTGAGCGCAACTCAGCCTTGAGGAGTCATCTGCACGCTTAAGATAACCGTCCATTGAGTGCATGCTTTGAGTCATGTAATTTGTAGCTGGAGATTATGCCCTGTGAACCATTGCGGCTATAACAGAGTGACTCTCTATGTGATTTCTCACAATTCTGTAGTTTATTTGATTCTATAATTTAAAAAAAATATTTAAATAGAGGTTATGGTCTACCGAGCATGAAACGGCGTGAGTGTAGCATGTGATATGATTGACTGTTATGGATAGTTAATCATTAGAGTCCAGTTACTTTTATGGTTGACTTGCTTTCCTCTTTTCATGCAACCCTCCCATTGTGTACTGTCATCCCAATACTGTGATTGTCAGACTACACAAATGCTTCATATTTGCATAAATTATATTCAAAATCATGCATTTTCCAAGACATCTTTGACGTTCCTTAAAGGGGTCATCCAAGTTCTCAATCAGCCCCCCCATTTGCTTGGCCCGTCACAGGTAATATACTTACCCCGCTCCCTGCGCCGCACCTTGTGCACGCACCGCTGCTGCTGCTTCTTTCTGTACACGGATGAAAACATCCGGTGTCGGGGGGAGCAGCCAATGGTAGGCAGTAATGGGGACAAGCCTCCCTAGCGTCACCCACGATGCTAAGGAGGCTCGTCCCCATCACCGCCTGCCATTGGCTGCTCCTTCCCCTGACACTGGATGTTTTCACCCGTGTACAGTGAGAAGCAGCGGCGGTGCGCGGGACCAGGAGTGGCACAGGGAGCGCGGTAAGTATATTACCTGTGAGGGGGCCCGGCACATGGGGGGGGGGGCTGTTTGAGAACTTTGATAACCCATTTATTGTTTATGTATGAATTACCCTTGTTTCTTAATTGAGTTGTACAGTTTATAGGTCACATTAAAGGTAGAAAAAGTTCTGAAATTATTTATCTTTGTCTCATTTTTTTATAGCACAGAAACCTGGCATTTTAACAGGGGTGTGTAGACTTTTTATATCCACTGTATATATATTATATATATATATAGACGAGGAAAATGGACAGCACTCCAAAGCGTAAATAAAAATTCTTCCTTTATTCACCCATGTGGTGTACAAGCCTTGTACACCACATGGGTGAATAAAGAAAGAATTTTTATTTACGCTTGGAGTGCTGTCCATTTTCCTCGTCTGCATTCAAGGGTTGGCTTTAACCCCTGGACCTAGCACCCACCAGTCTCATTGTTTGGTCTCTCAGTGCTGCCATTTTTTCTTTTTATATATATATATATATATATATATATATATATATAAAAATTTACACGGCACATCTAAGAATTAGTGTAAATTTATTTACCAGAAAATCGCGACGTTTCGGTAAGCCCAATGGTACCTTTCTCAAGCAGTGGTAACCACTGTGTTACCACTGCTTGAGAAAGGTACCATTGGGCGTACCGAAACGTCGCGATTTTCTGGTAAATAAATCTACACTAATTGTTGGATGTGCCGTGGAAATAATTTTTTTTTATTCATATAGTTGTGGAGGACGGTTCCTGAGTCCACTGGCACTCTGTATACTAAAACACTTTGTGTCAGCTGTGCGACCCATTCAAACACATTTATATATATATATATATATATATATATATACTGTATATATATAAAGTCTGTACTTAGAAATGCTTTTTTCAGGGAAAGTTATAAAGTTATGGTTCTACAAAAAAAATATTTACAGAGCACAAATATTCATGTTTTGAACTTGATGTACTGCTGATAATCCACTGCATCTTAAAATTGCTGTTCACAAACTCATTAAATTATATTGGTCAACAAAAGTGCATGTACAAAGTCTAAAGTAGGGAAAAAAATTGACATAACTTGCAACACCAGGCACCACATTGCAGAACAAAATGTACAGCCATAATGGGTTTTATTGTCTTCTAAAACTAAAATGTGTTTTCAGCAGCAGGAATGTAATTGATGTGATTGATGCCCCTGTCAAAGGAGCACAGTACGAGCCATATTGTCACAAATGCGTTACGTGATGTTAACTAAGTCTTATTATTCCTGTCTACTTCGCACGCCGACATCAAGAGGTCAGCAGGTCGGTCATGTAGATGTTTTCTAATGTAGACACCTAACATCCATTCCATTCACTGAAAAAATCCAGTGCTCACTGTCATGAAATAACTCGGGATATTGTTTTTTTTTACTTAGTATAACCCATTGTTTATATTCAGGTTACATTCATTTTTTATTCACCATTTTATTTAATGGAGGATGTTTAAACATTGACCATTTTTTACATAGTATACAAATTTTTGGCATGAAAAAAAAAATTATAACAATTGTATTGGAATGTGCCTCAAATTTGCACAAATTAATTGTGGCTGTGCTGCTCGATGACAAATTTATCATTGAGTGAATGTGGATTTACCTGGCCCGATTCTAGTGCCGATTATCAGGAACGAACATTCATATGAATGCTTGTTCCTGATAATCAGCCCATGTAAAGGTGCCACAGATCACCCCAATGGGTGAAATGATCTTTCGTGTGGACTCCTCAATCTTTGTTTCGTGCTGTGTGAACAGCGATCTGCGGCCCAGAAACAATGAATGTGTATGAAGACAAGCTCTAGCAGTAGCCATAACTCATCCCCACACAGTGGAGGTGATTGCTGATTGTAAATGCTTCCTTCTCAATGCTCGCTCGTGTACATACCACCCAACTTTTTGGATAGTCAAAGAGGGACATTTACGAAAGACCCAATTACTGGCTGCGGCAGGCCATTATTGAGGCTAGTAACCAACTGAGCAGCATTCACAGCCATTTCAAGAGCATAGCAGGAAGTGGGGGGCAGCGAAGACCTGACATCATCAAAATTGCGGCAAGTTCATTTATTTTTTTACAGCATGTATTTTTTTTCTTGCACTTCAATGTCCCTTTAAATATTGGCATCTATAACCTCTGATTATAGGTATTTAAAGGTCCAAATTACACCTGAACTTGAGGTCTATTATACAGGTCCATACAGATAAGAAGTAATTTACTATTCTAAAATATGCCTAAATTAGGCGTAATTCAGGGGCAGATGGCCCCGAAACTAACCATGCTCACGCCAGTTCTAAAATTGTGGTCGGGGAAGGGGGAGGGGGGCGGGCAGGCAGGTCCGTCTCATTCATCATTTTCTACGCCTGTTTTAGAAAATGGTCTAAATGTAAGACAGTTTGGAAGCTGTCTTACATTCAGAAGTTGCGCTGGATGCTCCGAAGTTATGGAGAGTCCTGCGCCTCTTCATACCTCCAGCTATGGGGCTTAATTACGACTGGCATCTAAAACGCCCGTCTTAATAAATGTGCCCCATAGTTTAGTAAGGAGCAATTTAGTAAATGTATTAATGCACATTTATTTCCCAGGTCAAAAGGAGAGACATTTAAGGGGCAAAAAGGGACAGAGGGACCTGGGTCAAAAAGAGGGACTGTCCCTCCAAAAGAGGCACACTTGGGAGGCATGCATGTAAATGGGCCTGAAGGAAAAATGGCGCAAATCCAGAATCATATTTTGCCTGTCAGAGATTTAAAAAATGCACCAAAAATATTACAAGGCAGGTGCTTAATTTGGCATGTCTCGCCCACTGCCCCCCGCACTTCTATATGTAGGCCAATATGGGCAGTTCGAGAAAAACACATTTGCTAAAAGAACTGGGTACACCTATGTGTCTTCATATGTTTTGCTCTACTCCTTCTTCCCTCTTCGTCCTAACCTGTACAGGCAGTAGAGTAAGGCATGACTACAGGACCCGACTACACACAGGCTTTTTTATGTAGTCTGTAACTATGAAGACACATAAACCTGCATAGAAGCTGTAGACCTTAAACGGTAGGATATGATTAATCAAGACTGGAAAATGCATCATTTTTTGTATCAGCGTGTTCAATTAATATTCTAAGCCATTCAGCAGCTTAGCGTATAGAATGTAATTTAATTTATATACTTGATTAGATATTCACAATGCTTAACTACAAGAATTTATGAAACGATACACAACCTGAAATTAAGCACGAAATATGAATTTTATTAATACAAATTAAAAGAAAGCAAAGTAAGCTATGGAATATGTTAAAAATAATTGCTTTGGAGCAACGCAGTTTAATCATAAATGTTATCAAAATTCAAAGAATGAGAACTTCTCACAAATCACATACATTTGGATATAGTCGACATTTGATTTGCTCTGTAGTGTAACCAAAGAAATACTGTATGACGTCTCTCTACCAGGGGGGGGGCCACTTCCATGGCAGAGATAAGGGAAAGAGCCTACCAGATATCTAGATTGACTAAACTACTCTCAACGTGTGGCTAATACAGGATATTCCATCTTGGGATATGCATTTAAAGGGGATTGTCTGCTTGCTGCTGGGACTCTTTGCTATCAGCTGCAATCCATGGGGGAACCTGGTAACAAGTGTCTCATTCTCCTGTCACAACCAAACAATGGCCCCAAGGGTGACTGGCACCTCTTACATCGTGACAAATTGTCACATTTCGCAAGGGGATCTGGTCTCTGCCGCGGCTAGCGATTGACTGTGACAATGTCAAACCAGACATTGACATCAAGGAAGCCCAGAGGAGCATCGCAGGCCTGGAAGAGAAGGAGTGGGGAGCCAGTGCCGGGAAGCAGGTAAGTAACCTTCCCAAGTAAGTGTTTTCCAAACCCCCCCATTCTTACACAACCCTTTTAAACCTACTGTGGATAGTGATGTGCAAATTAGGCTATTTTCACACTAGCGGCAGGGGAGTCCGGCGGGTGAACAGCCTGTCCGATCCATCCTACCCCGAGTTCATGTGTGCCCCCGGCCTGCCGCTATGTCCCCATTGACTATAATGGGAGCGGAGTTCCGGCGGCAGCACACGGCAAGAGGCCGCCGAACTAAAAGTACGACATGCAGTACTTTTAATCTGGCGGCCTCTCGCCGTGTGCTGCTGTGCTGCCGCCGGAAAGCCTCCTCCGCCCCAATTATAGTCAATGGGGACAGAGCGGCAGTCCGGGGGCACATGTAAACTAGCTGCAGGACGGATCCGGCAGGCTGTTCACCCGCCTGGCGGACTCCCCTGCCGCTAGTGTGAAAATAACCTAACCACCAAAAGCTCTTAAAAAATGTTTAACATAAAAGGTTCATTTAAACAATAGGACATTTTCTAATGACACCTTCCCTTTAAATATGTAGGGTAGCATAGGACAGTTTTACTAAGATTTCTTTTAAGACTTTCACAAGTAACTTCTAGCCATTCCCGTTAATTTCCCATTTAACATTTCTGTTTATGCCACAGATTACGGTAAATAATCTCTTTGTGACAGCAGCCTCAAATTCGAAAAAAAAGCTCCTTTTTTTTTTTTTCCAAATAGTCAGTCTCCGGGAACAGAAATCTATGTAGTCGGTCATTTTTTTTTCTTTATTATTATTATTTTTTTCGTGAATATTTGTCAGCAGGAAACATCCGCTTCAGTGATGCCGCTGATTGACGTGCACAGCAGCAGTTCAGCTACTGGCTCTAGTTTAATATTCATGTTAATGGCAAGCTGTCATTGAAAATGCATATTCTAATTGATAAATGGGACTGCTATAGTATTATTGTCATAATGGATAATTCAGGGCCTCATTTTGTGGAGTTATTCTAATGGCTCGGGATAATATCTACATATCAAGAAAAACAAGTCAATTGTGCATTTTAATTCAATGACATATACTCAGAATCTAGTTAAAGCTGCTCGAGAACTGTGAACCGGAAAAATGATCCTTAGGGGGAATGAAGGGCTAACGGGGTAGTCTGAAACATAAGTTTAATTATTAAAAATCAATACTCAATTTACGGCTCACCTTGTCTTAACATAACATTGACGGTAGATAATATTACAGCGGCAGCAGGGATGACAATGATTCATTGTTATTTACAAGCTGCTCGTAGTGAGGGGACGGCGAAACCATGTCCAAAGGGCCTTTCATACAAATACTGCTGTGATGTCCCTTAAAGAGGTTTTCTAGGTTATATTGATGACCTGTCTTTAGGATAGGCCATTAAAGGAGTTTTCCAAGAGTAGAATATTGATGATCTATCCTCAGGACAGAGGCAGACTGGGAACTTAAAGTGGCCCCGGAAAAAATACTAAAAGTGTCCCCGTTCTGTAGTTGATGGAAGGCAGGGCCAGCAATACCATATTGTGGCACATTATACCACCCCAACAGAGCCAATACCACAGTCCATCACAAAATACTGCCAGCAGCACAAAAGACATTCTGAAAAACCTCCACTGGCCGGCCCCCTGGGCATCGGCCCACTGAGGAATTTCAGATTGGTGGGGGACTGACACCTGGCACATTGATCAGCTGTTTAAAAATGCTGTGGTGCTGCAGTAACCTCTGCGGCCTCTTCCTAGATCAATGACGTCACCTTCAGCGGTCATAAGGTCTGTGTGCAACTCAGTCCCGTTCAAGTGAATGGGTCTAGGCTACAATATCAAGGACAGTCACTATGCAATGTATGGCACTACTTGGCATGCTGTGAGGAGGCTGCCACAGTAACCACCAGGGCCCACCTAACGCTGCCATACACAGCACCGACCTGACGTTGCCATACACAGTGCCCACCTGACGCTGCCATACACAGTGCCCACCTGACACTGCCATACACAGTGCCCACCTGACGCTGCCATACACAGCGCCCACCTATTGCCGCCATACATAGGGCCCACCTGACGTTGCCATACACAGTGCCCACCTGACGCTGCCATACACAGTGCCCACCTGACGCTGCCATACACAGCGCCCACCTATTGCTGCCATACATAGGGCCCACCTGACGTTGCCATACACAGTGCCCACCTGATGCTGCCATACACAGCGCCCACCTGACGCTGCCATACAAAGCTCCCACCTGACGTTGCCATACACAGCGCCCACCTGACGCTGCCATACACAGGGCCAACCTGGCACTACTATATACATATTACATACACAACTCTACCACATGCCCATTACACAGATAGTTTACTATATACACATTGCACACACAGCTCTGCTACATGTCCATTGCACAGATAGAACTACTATGTGCACATTATACACAGAAAACTGTACAATAGACTGGTTATACTGACATAGCCCTGCTTTATACACATCTTCCATACATAAAGTACCTGTGTATTCTCCACCAGCACAGCCTGTGTTCCCCTAACTCCTCCCACACACATGGCTGATCACATGACTGAGACATCACCACAGGTCCTGTAACCACAATGTAGTCCTGGCAACTGATAAATAATGTGGCCTCCTCAAAGGGCCTGAGCAAATGGCAGGTGTCACGCATGAGCTGCCACCGGCTAACGTCGAAGTTGCACAGGGGAGTGCTCCTGTCCACATGCATCATCAAGAAAACGTTCATGCCCTTTCTATGCTCATTTAGTCGGTCCAACATGTGGAGGGTGGAGTTCCAACATGTGAAAACTTGACATATGAAGCGATGTTGGGGAACACTATTCTGCCTTTGCAGCTCAAGGAGGGTGTGTTTTGCACGGTAGGAGTGACTGAAGTGCATGCACAGTTTCCTGGCCATTTTCAAGATTCCTTGCAGTTGGGTGAAAGACTTCAGGAACCAGGTTACAAACAGATAAAAAACATGCGCCATGCAGGGCGCATTGGTCAGTCCTTCTTCACGCAGAGCAGATAGAATGGTCTTCCCGTTATCGCTGAGCATAGTTCTGATCTTCACTTGGCAAGGAGAAAGTCGGGATTCGATTGTTTGGTTGATGACGCGGAGCAGTTCCCCACCGGTGTGACTGGCCAGGTGCAGAACAGTGTGACACCACCATGCTCTGCATAGGTGGTATGCTGGAGGACCACTGTCCTACAGTGGAGACTATTGTGACTATAGCCCATGGGGCTGCTGTAAAGCAAGTTTTCTTAATGTTTCCTAAATGCTGTTAAGAAGAGCTCAAGCTAAATGGCCGACCCCATAATCATGTTTAGGAAATAGAATTTTAAAAATCTGCAATCAGAAAATAAAAACAGATTAGAAGAAAGGGATGTGTGTCGCTATCTGGTTTTAACTGGCAGAAAACAAATTGGTGCCAAATTTCCTTTAGGGAACCAGAGGAGGCACAGGGACCTGATTGTAGCGCTCCTTTCCTTTGTGATGATCGGAGTCATTGTATGATGGTAGATAGCAGAGAGATATGAAGCTTTCCATTTTTCATCTTCTTCACCGTGTGGGAAAAAAAATAGATATATACATTGAGCTGTTTACATTACCATATATTTAGGGCTGAAAAAATCTGTCCACTTTGCAGTTTGCTATAATGGCAGTTTAAGCATATAAATCTCTTTTTTTGTAATCTGCTTTAGTAGACAGAAAAAGGTCAGCATCGGAGTGAGAAAGCCATGGATAAATCCAATTCACCACAGCGCTCATTGAATGAGCCACTGATTAATACCGCCGCCGAGGTGTGCATACGCTACGTGGACACTTACCACATATTCTAAACACTTCTCTGATAAATGAATGTCAAATCGATATAAAAGTACATAGATTTGAAAGTCTAAATAGAGGCTTTAGCACAAATGAATTTTTTATTAAATGTGCAGCACCATTTAGCAGCATTTATGGCTTGCGGAGTAACAGGAAAAGGCGCCATCATGAATCACCGCCTTACCCATCTTCTAACTATTGTCTGTACATGTAATTCCTGAAAATTGCAGATCAAGGAACTCTTTAAACCCCGAGCCATCAATCCAGGGCCAGTAAAAATGACTGTAGGAGAACAATGTCTGGAGGAAGCACTAAGAATTCTATCAGTTATATTTAGCAGTGTAACAAACACAAGGCGTGTCTATTATCTATCTATCTACAGCATTGGGCACAGTACCAGGAGGACCTCCGGTGGGCCCAGGCTCTGATACTGTAGTGTCCCCAAAGGTCCAGGAAAATGAAAATATTTGGAGCTGCCTTTGGCGATAATAAATTGCCACTAGGGTCTTTAAATAAAAACCTATTAGACTTTATTACAGATATGGGGGTTGGACCTCAACAAGAAATTCTTCTGTGGGCCTAAGGAGCCCCAGTCCGACCTTGTCTATCTGGTGGGACAAAGGAGCCCCAGTCCGACCTTGTCTATCTATCTATCTATCTATCTATCTATCTATCTATCTATCCAGGAGCGTAGCTAACGACTCATGGGCCCTGGTGCAAGAGTTCAGCTTGGGCCCCCCCTTCCCTCAGTGCTTTGTTTGTCTTCCTATATGGCACAAGGGTCTTGGGCCCCCTCAGGCTCCTGGGCCCGGTAGCGACCCTTTCTAATATGTATTTATCTATGTCTGTATATCTATCTACGGATATAATATCATTTACCTATCTATCTGTCAAATATTTATCAACTCAGATCTATCTATCTATCTATTATCTATCTATTATCTATCTACCTAATCAACTACTAGTCTCATGACCAGACTAACTACAATAACCAGTAATTAGAATTCTATGGTGACATTTATTAAAATTGGCCTTTTATAAATCAGATGTGCCACAATTTAGAAGTATACTTGTGCATCAGTGGTCATCCGTGAAAAAGAACTGCAATGGAAACCAGCTAGATTTAGATTTCTAGTATAATTTATGTTAATATTTTGCCGCAAATTTCAATAAAAATAATAGAAGGTCTAGGCCCCACCTTGCATCACCCACTTTTTTGAAAAGTGGCGAGGATGGCACAAACCCCTGATAAGTTACCTGTTGACAACCTTATTACTGACAGCTAAAACCAAGTAGATGACTAGCCGCCAAAAGAAAGATGGGAAAGATGGTCGATTGTGTTCCAGTTTTGCAATGGATTTGGAAATCTACGTACTGTAGGTGATGATTCTTTTAGGTTAAAAACAGCAGCAGCCCTGACCTCTACTGACAAGTCTTTTCTTCCCAAGGTAGATGTGCAAGCCGCCATCATGGAGGAGCTGAGCAATCAAGAGGTTAACAGTGACTCACAGGAACCAGAGAGTCATGTCTATACCTGAGCCCAACAGCACCAGGTGAGAACCATTCAACAGAAGCGAAACATGAATCTCCTGGACCCCAATACAACATAAGTAACAGGGTGCGTCACATATCATATGGAGTCTTGTTATATGAAGAGGGCCTTTGGGTGCCCTCAGGGACTCCGCACCCCTTATAGTTACCCCATTGCCTTTCAATATGGAAGTGATCTTAGGTTATCTATGCAGTCTTATCATAGCACTTTATTACAGCGCCTGTTCTTGTCTGACTTGGCTGCAGATACTAGTTATATGGATAATATTAATTATAAAACCAAAATACTGTCACTTACCAAACTATAATGTGAAGCTGCCATACATTGTAGAGGGTGTTTATAATGGGTAAAATTACACCCCTTTACTATATGTATCCCATAATGCATCAAATCATTTGACTCGGGGTAATGAGCTTTTAAAGAGGATGTTTATTGTCTTTAGATGTCGTTACTGTTCTCCTTATGCCAATTTCACGGTCTTCTATGCCCTATACCTCGATGAAAGTCATAGATATATATACGTATACACTGTTTATGTCTATGTATAAATATATATATAAATAATAAATATATATATATATAAATAAATAAATATATAAATATAAATACAGTATATATATCACATTGTAATAGCAATGCCCCATAGCTATATATGTCACTGTAATGATGTCACAATATCGGTGTCATGGAGATGATGTCACAATATAGGTGTCATGGAGATGATGTCACAATGTCAGTGTCATGGAGATGATGTCACAATGTCAGTGTCATGGAGATGATGTCACAATGTCAGTGTCAGTTCTAAACTGCCATGTAACAACTAATTCCACTGAGGGTGACTGAAGACGTTACAGAGTGAGGATCATTCCGTTTTGCGATTGCAGAAATGCCGAAAAAAAAGCGTTTTAAGCGCATTATTGTTTTCTCTGACTCAGAGGACAGTAGTAGTGATGTGGATTTACATCAGGTGAGCCGTCACTTCTCTATCATGTCCTTATTCTATGGCCTAATAATGTATAGGACAAATTCTTGATTTTTGGGTAAAACTTCCCCTTAATAAAGCAAAATTTTAAATGATTTTTCTGGTTGGGTATTAAATACATAGTGACCTTACATAATCAGCTACTAGTCCTGTCTGTAACAATATCATTAAAAATTGAATTCCCCACACACTGGATCCAGCCCCCTCATGTGCCCTTGTATGAGACCTATGTGACACTGTGTGATATTTATTTTACTATCTCTGATGTCTCTGGTGATTTATCTGACATTTTGTATCTGACATTATCTTGCTTCTGTTCTTCTAGCCACATCCCAGAAAGAAACCGAGACTTCCGAACCAAGTACAGGAAGGTGGTTTCAATACCGGGGTAACACCCAGACAACCAGGTACTGAGCTCTTATACAATAAATTCTCTCAGGATACATTTTATTTTATAGATAAGGTCATTATAAGAATGTTTTTGGAAACGTGTGACTTTGTACTTGGGATTTTACTTTACTACATTTATTTATAATCCACAAGGGCATTGTGTGGTTGCTGACTTAATACGCTGTATTACTTATGTAGTGCGGTGTATTATACCTGCTACTTTACAGTAACATGCAGCATATTAGACCCAGTGGGCTTCTATACTTAGCAGTTCTGGATGCCATTGCTTGGATGGCAACCATCGTCACACCAAGATTGTATCATGGAAAGGGCAATGAGGGTCAAAGGGAGTAAAACAGTAAGCCCCCTCCCTTTGAAACCACCTATTTGTCATCGTGGATACTGATCACATCATGTAAGGGGTTAAATGGCTGGGATAAAAACATATCACTGTAGCTCCTTCATTCAGTTGATCAGCAGAGTAAGGACTGAATCTAACTGATCAAATCCTGATAGACTATCCTGAGGTTAGGCCATCCGTATTTAACGCCAAGAAAACCCCTTTAATTTTCAGCAATTGATCCTATCTGCAACAATGGTCTGATATATTCATTTTCTCTTCTTTATCAGATACAATTTTACCTGAACCGTCATCAAGCAATGACATCTACAGGTAGGATAAGTCATATCTTCTCCAGTATTGAGCTCAGGTCCCATTGGGAGACATGTCTATTGAGGACAATCAGTGTCCATCATCCAGGCTTCATGTAAGATCCTGGTGGTTCCTTGGCTCTGTATGAATGTATCTTCTCTGATCTCCTGCCTTCAATGATTTCATTTGTATAATTTCTGAGGTATGAGGTTTCAATATTAGAATTTTCCTCACTGATTTATATGTCTGTATTTGATTTCACAGATCCAATGATGTCATTGTGATTTCCGATGATGAGTCAAGCGAGGAAACATCAGTTCGCAAAAGTGAGTTGTGTTTAGCTGTGTTTCTAGATACAAGTTAGATGTAAGGTCTTGTACATGGCACATTGCTCAGTTCTCTGTACTGTTACGTGTTATTCTCAGGACTCAGGACTTCTGATGAAGAAGCAGCCGGTACCTCTAAACCGTGGGACTCTCCAGTAGTCATTAGCGACAGTGAGGATGACTGTCTTATAATTACACCAACTGCCGTCACTGGTCAGTATCCCAAGGTCTTCTGTGGAGTATATGATTATACTGAGAGAGTGGACATACAGTTACATCATGTGCATGGCACCGACTCAGGAACTGGGTGTCAACTGTGATATGTAGCCATAGTTGCCAACAGTTCTGAATTTGCAGAGGTTGTCCCTAATTTTCAGAGACAGTCTTGGCAAATTTGGGCTATCCCAGGCTAAAATAGATGGAGCTTATGTAAGCCGCACTCATAAACGGGGAGTCCTGGGTAGGTTTCAGTATTACTTGCCCTGTATTTACCAACTGTTATGCTGGTAAGTACGTATATAGCTGACACCTTGCTGAAACTGATCCTAGCAGTTTAAAACCTTGGATGCCATGACCAATAGCAACCATAGCATGTAAGTGGTTTGACAGAAGAGAGGGGCTCTTTCTTTTCACATCAACCCCAGCGAACATAATCATGGGGTGCTCATGAATGCATGGAAGCGGGATACCCTAGTAAAAGACCATAGGCTTGTCATGGATGTACACCTATCAGGCCATCACGGAGACATAACCTGTTAGACTCCCTCTGAGTTTGAATAACAGCTAGTGATGCTTTTGTATACTGAGTACACCAAAGCCTTATAGAAATGATCAAATGATCACACTGTAAAGTTTCCAAGTATGACCAAAAATAAGTTAAAGTTTAATAAAGTTTATTTTAAAAAAGTAGCCACAAAAAAAAAAAAAAAGCATTGGACAGCTGTGGTATCGCCATAATCGTAGCGACCCATAACATAAAGTTAAAAGTAATCTTACGGAGCCATACAATAAAGGTAACATTCATTCTGCACCGTAAACGACGCAAACTTTACAGCACACTAAGACTAACAAAAGTTAATGGCGCCACTGGAAAATACAACTTGTCCTGCAATAAAACAAGCCTTCATTCAGCTATGTTGAAAATTTTAAAAAGTTATGGCTCTAAAAAGAAATAATGGTGCAGCGAGTTTGCCTGCCATGAGGAAGAAACGCCCTTATTGGATAGCTCAAGATAGGTAGAAAACAGTATATTTATGACCAGAGTGCTATAGTTTGGACTTGGTGTAAGTACAGAAGTCTTGCCTGTAAAGTGTCAACCCTAACGGGAATTACTCAACTGACAATTGCCTGAGGCTACTTTCACACTGGCGTTTGGTGCGGATCCGTCTGGTATTTGCACAGACGGATCCGCACCTATAATGCAAACGTTTGTATCCGTTCAGAACGGATCCATTTGCATTACTTAAAAGAAAAATGACAAAGTCTAAAACGGATCCGTCTTGAACACCATTGAAAGTCAATGGGGAACGGATCGGTTTTCAAATGCACCATATTGTGTCATTCAAAACGGATCCGTCCCCATTGACTTACATTGTAAGTCAGGACGGATCCGTTTGGTTCAGTTTCGTCAGATGGACACCAAAACGCTGCAAGCAGCATTTTGGTGTCCGCCTCCAGAGCGGAACGGAGGCGGAACGGAGCCGAACTGATGCATTCTGAACGGATCCTTATCCATTCAGAATGCATTGTGGCTAAACTGATCCGTTTGGGGCCGTTTGTGAGAGCCCTGAAACGGATCTCACAAGCGGATCCCCAAACGCCCGTGTGGTGAAAGTAGCCTAAGCCTGATAAAAGGAATACAATTGAATCTATTTCTGAGTCATCACTTATGCCATACCAATGAACTGTGTCTGTACTGACTGCCTGAAGACAAGTGACTTAGTAAATGTTCAACTGTTTGATAACAACTGACTCCTCATCATTTCTACTACTACACTCATCATTTGCACCTAACGGTGCTGGCGTCACAAACACAGGGGCCCAGCCCCCGAAGCACCTTAAACCCCTACACCATTAAGGGCACCTCAACTTCCATCTTGCTGGTGTTCCCTGCAATGGAGAGTGCCCTGCAGGATTTAGTGCTGTCTTCCCCATCACTGCACTGCCGGCCCAGGGAGGCTCTGCTAACCGTGAGTACGAATAAACTACTACCCCCATCGGCCCACCATCACCTCACGTGTTGCCCCTGCGGTCCTGGCACGTTGCACAAGTGATCACAGCTATGGCATCTCAGTGATGGCAGTGACCAGTTGGTGTCTCTTGACTCCCTTTACAGGCAGTTTCCAGGCTACAGATTCTGATCATCTCTACAAGGATCTATTGTAGATGTCCTCATAGAAAGGTGACCTAATGACAATTAGTAGATCCTCACTGCTCCATTTTCTTTACAGATAATGAACTGGACGATTGCCTGGAGAGATCCTCCTCAGAGGAACAGTAAGTTATAAAAATATAAAGTTTTGATATTAAGCATCATTTTAATAATTAGACAGCAATCAAAATGGTACTCTTTTCTAGTACAGAATGTTACCCATTAGCTCAGATCCAGCAAATCCTGATAAATCCATGCTCAAACATCTCTAAACAAGCCATGATTTTTAAATTCTTCAAATGGCCATTAACGTGGACGTTCTTCAGTGGTGGGCTCCCGATTTGCATGGCCTCATAGTTACTGTATTGCTTGTCTGTATGGTAGATATATCCCTGACCCTTCTTGTAGACTTGGGGTGGCAAAATTATCATGAGTAGAACTTTGTACATTGTGTGGATGTGCGGTAGAAACATGTTTTTTGTGTTGTCCTCAGATATCAATGAAGGCTTAATATAAATCTTCTCTTCTTTCCAGAACACCTCTTTGTAACATCCATGGCTGCTTTATAAAAGACATAACCTCATCCACATCTCGTTATGTGACACACTTCCAGGAGACTAAACAGGAGCTGGTTAACCGGCTGTTCAAGCTATACAACCAAACCGTTTTTGAGAGCAAGGTATTCTAATATAATGCCCTGGGTTGTACCTCCTCATCTATATTCTGCCATTTTTAACACGCCTCATGTAGACTTTACATTAGGGCTCAAAAGTCGCAGGTTATACCTCTGATAGCATTGAATGGGTATTGAACATTTGGGTGACACTGGGATGATGTGACCATATTTCTCTCCTTCTTTCTCACCTATAGCTTCCTGGAACCATACCGATAACCTGGAGTAAACGGCTGACGGTGACAGCTGGTCAGACCATTAATATGCTTGAGGATGAGGACTGCTATTCCAGGATTCAGATCTCGGAAAGAGTTTGTGACTCTGCAGGTAAGTTTCATGTAACAGACTTTGTATGGCTTTGAGATATGGCTGTCAGCGATTGGGATATAATGTATCTATCATGTTTTCTGTAGAGCGCGTCAGAGACACTCTTATTCACGAGATGTGTCATTCTGCATGCTGGCTCATCAATGGAGTACAAAATGATGGACATGGTCAAGTATGGAGGTCATATACTGAAAAGGCTGCCCGCGTTCACCCTGAACTACCACCAGTGACAACATTCCACAACTATACCATCAATTTCAAGTTCATCTATGTGTGCGAATGGTGTCCAAACAGGTAAGAGAATATTTTCATGTTCTTATAAAGGTTTATGAGTAAAGCACACAATCTATAGAATAACTTTAGGCTGATACTGTCCAATCAGTACGTATCTGCTCAGAAAAAGAGTACAATAAATTAATGACTGGTATGTATTTCTGCTACACACAGGCAAATTGTGCCAATAAATATACATTACTTCTGATACCAAGAGATCACTGAAGACTAAGAGCTAGTATTCTAGGTTACATCCATGCACAATATCTGGTATTGCTGCCCAGTTCCTGTCTGATGATCACCGTGCATTCTGTCTTTTTAGAGGGGGATGCTTCAAAAAACTTCAAGAGGAGCTATCATATTGCCAACGATGTGGAGGCAGACTGCTGCTAGTGGACCCTGCAGACTATGAGAACAGTCTATCTGTTAGTGATCACACTCCATCCACACAGACAATGCATCCAGAGCAGAAACTCAATCCTGCATGTTCCAATAAACGGAAGCGATCTCATGCTTCCACTACCGATTGTAAGTATTTTAAGTTCATAACTATTAAGGTTGTATAGAATACATCACATGTATACAGTCAGTGTCCTGTACATGTCGGGAAACGCATATTCTAGAAAACTAATGTCTGACATACACCACGAACTAAAGGTCAGCTTTAGGGTGGTGTGACCTGCATGGTTGTCCAAGAGCTTTCTCTGCTGAAAGGGTGCTACTGATAGTCTGGTACCCGTGGACTGTGACCACCACAAGTCTTATTTAGACATTATATGGTATTGCTATTACATTACTTTATAGGGCTGTTATCTGGCCACTGTATTTTGGGATTATTGACTACTATTGGACAACTACATATTTGAGCACCATCTTGTATGATGCTGATATGTAAGAAAAATATGGTGTAGTCATTTGTATCCTATCTGATGACACACAATATGGGGGTTTTACTGCACAGTGCACCATCAAATGTAAGGCCAGCCCTGCATAAATAGGTTATTTGTGATATAATCCATAATACAAGTGCAAAATCTGTCCAAATACATTTATATATTCTGCATATTTAGGCTTTAGATTCAAATTAATACATTTTAGGATATCTTGAATCCTATCCCACAAATCCTGCACATTTTGTGTTACTTGTATATAATATTATGTTGCTCCATGTATTTAATCAATTATATTTATTCTTTCTGCAGATGACTAATCCTGAACGAGGTCTCGCTGTGTTCCCACCATGAATATGGGATACAGCTAAAGGTGACTACAACTCAATAGCATAGTGGCCACCAAATTAAGATCAAATGACCTCATGTGATGACGTGAGGACGTGATGTCGCGCCCTCCCCCTGCTCCTGACCTGCCTCCTGTGATTCTGGTGCTGCCTAGACAGTGCTCCCCCGCTGGATTCTCATGTGTTGGACGCCGAGACCTGTGCTACCCGTGCCGAGACCTTCGCTGTGGGTTGACGATGTTAGAGAGAGTAACCACCGTTTACTCTCGCCTGCTTCCCCTGCTTCTACTCCGTTCCTCCCCGCTACCGTTCTCATGTCCTCTCCCTTATTGCTCTTGCTCCTGTGGCGCCTTGTGTCTTGTGCTGGACGTTGCGGTCTGGCTTCCCCCCCTGGGCTGTAGCACCGTGTGGAGTGCAGCTTGTTGGGGATTCTGTGGGGCTCTCTGGGACGCCTGGCTTGCTCGCCTCGCTGGCTTTAGTTGCCCTGCCATTCCGGTTCAAGCAGAGGGGTATCGAATCGATTCATCCTGACTGACTGCTTGCATACTTTCTATGGACGTGCTTTCCAGCCTTTGTTTTATGCAACCCTGGAAAGAATTTGGTGGAAAACCTTGAAGTTGTTCTGTCTCCCTTAAAGATTCTTGTAACTGTGGTGAGGCCCACTTGAATTGGATTATAGTTTTTTCCCTTTGTCTCCAGTTCTATTTCTCAGGGAAGGAGGGAGAAGGTAAATAGAAGGGAGAGGAAGGATAAAATCATAAAGAAAAAAAGAACAAAAAAAGGGGAAGGAAAAAAATAAATAAGTTTAAAAAAAAGCACTCGAATGCTGGCTGTTTTGTAAGAGCAAGAACTATTTATACGTTACTAAGATGTTACGAGACAGAGTTACTGTCATATAAAAGTCCGTGGGCTCAGCGTTATTTTGTAAGCACGAATACCGGTGTACGAAAGGTAAGGCCAGAACAAGTAGAGGCGGTAGTGGATTGTGTGGCTGACAGTGCTTCCAGTACCTTCACATTGTCTCCCACCCGATCCGCTGCTGAAAGCGAAGAGTTGGCACCTGCAGCCCATGGGCATCTGTCTTTCATCCCACCCCTTGCAAATCTGCCAAGCAGTCTGAGCCCCAAGTCATGCAGCAGTGTCTTATGCTTTTTGATGACTCTGCTGGCAGGGGCCATCCACCTAGCCCTGCCCAGAAGTGGAAGAGATTGAGTGCACTGATTCCACACCACTTATGTTCCCCCCCCCCCCCCCAACCCCAGTATTAAAGTCACTGGTGGTGCAGTCACCCACCCCCAACCCCCCCGATATTATAATCATTGGTGGCAGTGGCCACAGGGTCCCCTCTCACGTCCTCCTCATTGGTGGTGCAGTGGCAGCTTCTGATCGGAGCCCCAGCAGTGTAATCCCAGGGCTCCGATCGGTTACCATGGCAGCCAGGATGCTACTGAATCCCTGGCTGCTGTGGTAAGCTCCCTGGCTCAGGGCAGCAGGGAGAGTGTAAAGTCCTATTCACCCTAATAGAGCTCTATCAGGGTGAATAGGACAAAGGATGAAAAGATCCCAGGTTCCAGCCCCTAAGTGGCTAATAGTTATTAACCGCTACAGGACCGCCTAACGCAGGGATGCGTTCTGCGGGCGGTCCTGTAGATCTGAGACGACGCATCGGCGCGTCATCCCGCGTCTCAGGAATTCTCCTACAGCCTGCCAGCGATGATCCATCGCTGGCAGGCTGTAGATGCGAATTAAATTGCATCAAACAGCTATATCAATTGCTGTTTTGTGAACAGCGTCTGATATAGCTGCTACCTGGTCCTCTGGTGGTCCCATTTGCTGGGATCGACCACCAGAGGACCAGGTAACTATGTAAAGTTGCACCAAACACTACACTAACCCCCCCCCCCCCCACCTATTAACCCCTTGTTAACCCCTTGATCACCCCATCTAGACCCCCTGATCACCCCCCTGTCATTGATCACACCCCTTGTAAGGCTCCATTCAGACGTCCATATGTGTTTTGAGGATCCGTGGATTCACGGATCCGCGGATCCTCAAAACACGGACACCGACAATGTGCTTTCCGCATTTTGAAGATCCGCACATTGCCAGAACTATATAGAAAATGCTTTTTCTTGTCCGTAATTCCGGATCCGAGCGGGACAGAGTCTGTCCCCATAGAAATGAATGGGTCCACAATTCCGTTCCGCAGACAGAATTGCGGCCGTGTGAATGGGGCATAAGGGTCCCTTATCACCGCCAGTTAGTTAGCTACTTGTTAGGTAGTTAGCGCCCACCGCACCGCAGTCACTGATTTTGGCAGAGATTTTTTCATCCACATTGATCGATGCGAATGAAAAAATCTGTGCCGTTCATTTTATTTTTTTTTTCAGTGCAGGGGCTGAACGGAAAAAAAAAATCTCATTACCCGTATGCTCAATATACGGAGAATCGCAGAAACTCCTAATGCTGGCCATACGTGTAATGATTGCGGAGACCTTCAAATGCCAGGGCAGTACAAACACCTCACATATGACCCCATTTTAGAAAGAAGACACCCCAAGGTATTCCGTGAGGGGTATGGTGAGTTCATGCAAAATTTTATTTTTTGTCACAAGTTAGTGGAATATGAGACTGTAAAAAAAAAAACAATTTCCGCTAACTTGTGCCAATTTTTTTTTTTCTGTGAACTCGCCATGCCCCTCTCGGAATACCTTGGGGTGTCTTCTTTCCACAATGGGGTCACTTGTGGGGTATTTATACTGCCCTGGCATTTTAGGGGCCCCTAAAGCGTGAGAATCCAAATGCGTAAAAATGCCCTGTGAAATCCTAAAGGTACTCATGGGAATTTGGGCCCCTTTGCGCATCTTGGCTGCCAAAAAGTGTCACTCATGTGGTATCGCTGTACTCAGGAGAAGTAGGGCAATGTGTTTTGGGGTGTATTTTTATATATACCCATACTTTGTGTGAGAAATATCGCTGTAAACGACAACTTTTTACATTTTTTTATTCAAAGTTGTCAATTTACAGAGATATTTCTCTCACCCAGCATGGGTATATGTAAAAATACACCCCAAAACACATTGCCCTACTTCTCCTGAGTACGGCGATACCACATGAGTGACACTTTTTTGCAGCCTGGGTGCGCAAAGGGGCTCAAATTCCAACAAGTACCTTTAGGCCCCTTTCACACGAGCGTGTCCGGATTAGGTCCGGATACGTTGCGGATGCGTTCAGTGAAAACTGTGCGATTTCACAGGTCAAGCCATTCAGTTTTGCCTGCGATTGCGTTCAGTTGTTCAGTTTTTTCCCCGCGGGTGCAATGCGTTTTGATGCGTTTTTCACGCGCGTGATAAAAAACTGAAGGTTTACAAACAACATCTCCTAGCAACCATCAGTGAAAAATGCAACGCACCCGCACTTGCTTGCGGATGCAATGCGTTTTTCACGCAGCCCCATTCACCTCTATGGGGCTAGGGCTGCGTGAAAAACGCAGCATATAGAACATGCTGCGATTTTCACGCAACGCACAAGTGATCCGTGAAAAAAAACGCTCATGTACACAGACCAATTGAAATTAATGGGTCAGGATTTAGTGCGGGTGCAATGCGTTCACATCACGCATTGCACCCGCGCGGAAAACTCGCCCGTGTGAAAGGGGCCTTAGGTTTTACATGGCGGCTCACAATTTAGCCCCGCCCAAAATGCCAGAACAGTAAACACACCCCACAAATAACTCCATTTCGGAAAGTAGACACCCCAAGGTATTCACTGAGGGGAATAGTGAGTCCGTCTGAGATTTTTTTTTTTTTTGCCAGAAGTTAGCAGAAATTGAAACTTTTATTTTTTTCTTTTTTTTCTCAGAAAGTGTCATTTTCCGCTAACTTGTGAAAAAAAATGAAATGATACATGAACTCACCATGCCCCTCCGAGAATACTTTGGGGTGTCTTCTTTCTAAAATGGTGTGATTTGGGGGGTATTTATACTTTCCTGACATTCTAGCTCCTGAAGAAACATGACAGGTGCTCAGAAAGTCAGAGCTGCTTCAAAATGCCGAAATTCACTTTTTTGCACCATAGTTTGTAAACACTATAACTTTTACCCAAACCAATAAATATACACTTATTGGACTTTTTTTTCATCAAAGACATGTAGAACAATAAATTTAGAGAAAAATTTATATAGAAATGTAGTTTTTTTAAAAAAAAAATTACAACACAAAGTGAAAAATGTCATTTTTTTGCAAAAATGTCGTTAAATTTGTATTAATGGCAAAAAAAGTAAATATGTCAGCAGCAATGAAATACCACCAAATGAAAGCTCTATTAGTGAGAAGAAAAGGAGGTAAAATTCATTTGGGTGGTAAGTTGCATGACGGAGCAATAAACAGTGAAAGTAGTGTAGTGCGGAATTGTAAAAAGTGGCCTGGTCTTTAAGGGTGTTTAAGCTAGGGGGGCTGAAGTGGTTAAATAAAAAGTTTAAAAAAAACAAACACCAAAATATAAAGTTTAAATCACCCCCTTTCCCAATTTTATATGTAAAATATATAAACAATAAATAAAAATATTACATATTGCCATGCCTGAAAAAGTGTGAACTATTAAAATGCAAAAAAATATCTCATATGCGGTGAACGTGTGACTTTGTCCCCCCCAAAAATAGGATCAGACTGTTCGATTATGGGCCGGACGTTCCATAAAATGCGGAATGCACGCGGCTTTAGCGGGATTAGCTGATTTACATGTCTGTAATATTATAACCTGGAATGTACGAGGACTTGGGGATAAGCTAAAAAGACATGCTGTGTTTGAACAGAGCGCCAATGCATAGGTATCTTCCTTTCTTAGGCAGAGCAGATTCAGGACACACCACCACTGAAGCCTGAGAGTGGCTGCAGTGATATACATAATGACGGATGGAACATCACACTTCCAGTCCACGGGGACAGGAAGCAGTGGGAACAGGACCCCCTGAGGTGATTGTTTATACAAACGCTCATCCTCAATGATCTGCCAGATGTATTCAGTCCACCTAAAAGGACTTTTATAGTCTGCAGCTAACTAGTGTGTTGCAGCACTGTGCTAAGATACAGCAATCTGCCCCTGTGCCTCTATTATTATGGGCACTGGTGGACTGCTTGGTCGAGGTTCCAGTTCTTCTTTTTCACCACGGCAGAAGTTGCTCCCTGACTGGTTTATACCATCGCACACTGCAGACTCTGTATCTCTACCCTCCAGTGATGCACATGTCTCAGACAAGCTGCCCGTCCTCTTCTTATCCAGGCTCAATCTCTTTCCCTAGCAGTCTTCACAAATATTCTGGCTCCCTCGAGTGGACACTGCTGATAGCACCCAGGTACTTTAGTAATGCTACAGTGGCTACAGTCTTCCTTCGTGTTACACTACCAAAGTAGAACTTGATGAATACCACCATACTATGACTGTATAATACCATCATACAGGGAATAATTATCAGTATCATACCGTGCCAAAATAATAGCACCAGTCACTGAATAATGCTAACATACTGTTGATGAGTAAAAATTCTCTTCACAAATACCAAAATTATAACCAAATTGTAAGTGAACATTACCAATATAATAAGACTGAATACAGTGATCACATACCACACAGGAGGTTAGAAAAGCATTACCACATGCCAGAGTTGGCAAAGTAATAAAATACTGATCACACGTGATGTCTTCTTATTGGAGTCATCATGTACCACTCCATCTGGCCCAGACCGCTATGACTACTTCTTCAGCCTTAATAAGGTATCTGCTGTGCAGCTCAGTGCTTTTCAATATTGTACCGCAGTAAATAAGAGTGCCTCCCAGGAAATAGTGACAAATGGACAGTGCCCTACAATAAATAGCACCATACAGATAGTGCCCCCTAGTAAATTTTACCATAGCACAGATAGTGCCCTCTAAGTGCCCCATATAACCTTTGTTATTAATAGTGTTCCATGTAAGGGTATTTTCACACTTGCGGCAGGACGGATCCGGCTGGCTATTCAGCCTGCCGGATCCGTCCTGCCGCTAGTGCCCGTGCACTGCCGTGCTGCCGCTCCCTTCCTATTGACTATAATGGGGCGGGGCGGAGCTACGGAGCAGCACGGCAGCGCACAGCAAAGATCGCCGGACTGAAAAGTCGGACATGCAGGACTTTTAGTCCGGCGATCTCCGGCCGCGCACTGCTGCGCCGTAGCTCCACCCCCCGCCCCATTATAGTCAATGGGGACTGAGCGGCAGCACGGCAGTGCACGGGCACCTGCGGCAGGACGGATCCGGCAGGCTGAATAGCCTGCCGGATCTGTCCTGCCGCAAGTGTGAAAGTACCCTAAGTCACCCCAGTAATAGTGACCAATTTACAATACTTACCTACATTTGTTACCACCTCTGCTCGACCTAGCCTCACACTTGTTAATATGATGACAATATCTCCAGCCAGCTTGAACTGATCAGCATCAATGCGGTATTGTGAGTTTTGTCAGTGGCCACACTGCAGACCCGCTTCCCTAGTTTCCTTTGTCAATATTTTTATCAAAGAAGAGGAGACTGAGAGAACAACTGAAGACAGAAGAGGCTTAAGGTGTCGGATATGGATTATGTCGGCTGTTCAGCTTTTGCAGTATGGCAGCTCCATTACAAAAAAAAAATTCACACACAGATTTATTCAGCATAAGCGTATGTAGAAACAAAGTAAACCCTCTCTTACATGAACGCATGTCTAAGTTGCATTATTGTTGTTATAGTTGTACCTACTGTATTTGCATGCTGCAATGATGTTGTTGATATGTCATGTTGAACATATAATGTGTTATATCACATATGTGCTTAATGGTGGAAAATGTTGGAGTTAGTCTACAACAGCATATCACCATGCTAGGGAAGTGATATACCTTTGGCAGGATGACATTGTAGATGCGCAGTGGCCAAGTTTGAGGTGGCCCTCAATGCTATGCTGTATCCTCCAAACACTGTTGAGGTTTTGTTGCATTGCGGAAGGAGATGGTAAAGCGTGGTCCAATGGGAAATAAGTCCAGAGAGTCGGGATCTGCAGTAAACCAGTGTGCTTCTTTACTGGAGGAACTCAAGTGAAAAATGATACAGGCAAGGCACTGAGCTGGCTTCTCCAATCTTCTCCCTAGTAGCAGAAGGTTCTGTGCTAGGCTTAGAAGGCTGTCACCGTGGCCAAAGGGCTGCTAGCCCAGGGTCTGTGGCTCAGTCGTCTGGCTCCTTGGTTAATGGGTGGGTTACCCAGGGTCTGTGGCAGAGTATCCACATCTCAGCATCTTCTTCTGGTGACTCATGTAGTCTGGCAGAGTTACTCCTACTAAACACTGGTCTCTATACGCAGACAACTAGAGGTTCTGACTGATTTAGAACCTTCTAGTGGGAGGGCTAAAGCTGGAGAATCACAGCCTAACAGAAGCAATGTTATAATTCAAGGCTGCCATAGAGTTCTCTTGGGCCTTAATACAAGTAAAGGGAGTTTTCAGTCGTAAACAACAGTCTCACAGAGCTAAACCAGACAGTCAAAAGTTCACTGTGTCTGGCTTTTTCCTTCAAAACTCAGCTCTGCATAGTCGGTTATGACAGCAGTGGAAAATCACTAGCTTCTCAGTGCACGGGCTGTGAAGTCCCAAAGTCTCTTAGTATGAACTAACAATGCATTTAATCTTATTGTAGAAAAATCCAGGGAATTCGCCTTTGTGTATTTTTTTCTCCCATTATTGTATTCCAGCTAAGTAGTATATAAGACTTCCAGTCTAGAAAACAAAGTTTTGGTCCGAGTGACGTTTGTCAAGTTGTATCTGTGTAGAGAATATAGTAATTGGTTACAAGGGAAGTAATACGGTGTAAGACTGGAGAAAAAGAACAGTTATGAAACTAGCGGATGGCATAGCAGATAAAGTAGTAGGTTGGAAACATGATTGCAAGAGTAGGTGGCGAACACAAGAACATGCTTACAAGAATAAAAAGCAGTATAAGTGATACGTATACCAACGTACGCAGTGATGTATAGCACCATATGTAGTAATGTATAGAGGGATACAAGAAGTAGGACTCTGGTAAAAGGTTAAAAGGTCAAATCATGATGTGTGAGTGGATGGCATAGTAAGTAAAATAAATGAGGTAGGAGACAAGGCAGCAGTTCCCGACCTACTCTTGTACTCATGTTTCTAACCTACTACTTTATCTGCTATGCCATCCGTTTGTTTCATACTTACCTGTTCAGTTCTTTTTCTCCAGTCTTCCACTGTTCCATCTACTGATGACGCGCTGCCAAGCACTCTGGATTGGATATTAGAGAAGCACGCAGAATCTTTGGTAATCGACCTGATAGGCTGTCATGACACTTAGCGAGGAAGAGACAGGATATTGAATCTGTCAATCTAACGCTCATTATTTATACCTCCAATGAAGCGGTGACACTCAATGCTGCCCATCCCCCTGAAGAAGCCATAATGTTGGTGAAACATGTTGGGGGGCAGATTTAGATTTTAGATCAGAACGTTACTCCGTCAATTTCTCATATAATAGCTCAAATTAGATAGCGCGTTTGGAGTGGCACACAGGACTTAGTCACTGCCATACCCCAGCATTATTAAAAGGACTACTCCTCATATAAGTGGTAGTTTGGGAGAGCGCACTAATATTAGCGCCTCCCTGGCTATAGCTTTAGTAAACAGCACATGCTGTAGTTGGCTATAGATCAAAAGTTAGCCTCACGGCTTATACAAAAGCTGCCACAACTGAGCTATGAGATAAAAGTGAATAGGCAGGAGATTGTGCACATCTCCTCTACCTATCACTGCAGACATTGGCAATCACTGGCGGAGTGGTGACTGTATTTTTAATCTCCCTCTTTTTGTTTGGTTCTAAATAGGACACGCATCAAATATTTTATATGTGTTACAATACAAGTGAAGTTTTATTTTATTTCATACCTGGGTCAAGATAGGTTGCACAGCCTAGTTTAGGCATCTGTTTGTTTATTAACTGTTCCATCTACTACACCGTCTCTCAGTTCCATACTCAAAGTACATACCTATTTACCTCCACCTCTCCATTTTTCACCTTGAGTGATCTACGTAGTATAGCCTTCATTTATCCTTTATCCTATTCAACTATCCCTTCTTTCCAACATTCAGCTAAGGCTACTTTCCCACTTGCGTTGGTGCGGATCCGTCTGTTTATTTGCACAGACGGATCCGCACCTATAATGCAAACGTTTGTATCCGTTCAGAACGGATCCGTTTGCATTAGTTTTAAAGAAAAATGACAAAGTCCAAAACGGATCCGTTTGGAATTACATTGAAAGTCAATGGGGAACGGATCCGTTTTCAAATGCACCATATTGTGTCATTGAAAACAGATCCGTCCCCATTGACTTTCAATGTAATTCAAAATTAATCCGTTAGGCTCCGCCTCTTCAGACGGACACCAAAATGCTGCAAGCGGAAAGAAGCGGAACGGAGCCGAACTGATGCATTCTGAACGGATCCTTATCCATTCAGGATGCATTGGGGCCAAACTGATCCGTTTTGGACCGTTTGTGAGAGCCCTGAAGCGGATCTCACAAACGGAATCCAAAACGCTAGTGTGAAAATTTCTGTTATTTCCAATTTAGAAATTCATTATCGTTTTACTCCCCTTGTAAGCAATTAGTATATTCTCTACACAGATACGACATGACAAAGGTCACCCTGACCGAAACGTTGTTACCTAGTCTGGATGTCGTTGTATACTACTTAGCTGGAATACAATAATGGGAGAAAAAATACTTTCATTTTTATGGATTATAAGCACAAGAAATAAATGAATCTATTTTGAAACACAAAAATGACCTGGATGCCCTGGATTTTTCTACAACATTGGCTACGTGGTTGAAAAACCCTTCCAGTGGCAACCTACCGTGATATATACGGAGTGCTCTCCCAAGTTATCTCTGAGCATTAACCCTTTCCACAATTTAGTACAAATACAGTGCAAATGAACAGGATATATCCTATAAAATGCTATTCAACAGTATAAAATAGCATACATGCAAGCAACACCATAAATCACAGTGCAAGTTAAAGGGAATGTCTCACTTCAGCAAATAGCATTTATCAGAGAAAGTTAATAGAAGGCTCTTACTAATGTATGGTGATTGTCCACATTGCTTTCTTTGCTGGCTGGATTCATTTTTCCATCACATTATACACGGCCACGGCATGGTTACGACCACCCTGCAATCCATCAGTGGTGGTCATGCTTGCACAATATAGAAAAAAACACTAGCCTATGTGCGGCCCCCTCGCCCCGGCCACCAGAGAGGCTGACGCTTTTTTCTATAGTGTGCAAGCGCGACCACCACTGATGGATTGCAGGGTGGTCGTAACCATGGAAACGAGCAGTGTATAAGATGATGGAAAAATGAATGCAGCCAGCAAAGGAGGCAATATGGAGAATAACAGTATATTAGTAAGTGCCTTGTATTAACTTTCTCTACATGATAAATGCCACTTACTGAAGTGAGACAACCCCTTTAACCATTCAAAGTGCACTAAAGTAGTGAGTTGATGGCTTTGCATAGCAGCAATAGGGGCAAATGTCCACAAATGTCCAAACACGCTCCAGTGTCTGACCCCCACCGATCTGATATTGATGACCTATCCTGAGCATAGGTCATCAATAGTAAAAGCCCGGACAATCCCTTTAAGTCATTATTGGGATTGCATGTATTACTCTATTCAATGGGGCATTTAAATATATTCCTCCAGTTACCAGAGGATTGGAAAAGGAGGAGGTAGGTTGCATGCCCCACTAGGTCCAGACACAAGTTTCCTTCATCCTACTGTACTCCGCATTTCTCCCAGTGCTCTGACTGCAAGGGAGTCAGGGTTTATGACTTAACAGTCTGCTACCTGGAGAGCAGTACACTTACCTCGTAAGAGAAACCTGATGAGGTGAGTAAGCCACCAGACCACCCGGTATTACCCCCCTATTGTACCTTAGACCACCAGGAATCAATATATACACCCCTCATATACTGTAGATTAACAGGTATTAATTAACTCCCACTTTTATCCTTAGACCACTAAAGAATAAAATATAAAGCCCATCTGCTACCCTAGCCCACCAGGAAATAAAATATGTAAACCCCTCATGTACCCTAGATCAGAGGTCCCCACCGCCGGGCCGCGGCAATCAGTCCTTAACGCGGTACTAATGAAGCGCTTCCATTATGGAAGCGCTTCATTAGTACCGGAGGACCCGGAAGCGGTGAACGATCTGTACTCACCGCTTCCTGGTCCTCGGCTCGGCTGTGCAGGGCTGCGTACAGCGTGAGGGCGCACTGTGACCTTACACTGTGCGCCGCGCCTGTGATACACAGCCGACAGCGGGATGAAGAGGATCGCGATGATGAGACACGGTGGCGTCCAGAAGCAGGAGAGGTAAGTGTTTTTTTGTTTTTTTTTTGCGCTGATGGCTTAAGGCTGACATGGGGGGCTGATGGCTAAAGGCTGACATGGGGGGCTGATGGCTAAAGGCTGACATGGGGGGCTGATGGCTAAAGGCTGAAATTGGGGGCTGATGGCTAAAGGTTGACATTGGGGGCTGATGGCTAAAGGTTGACATTGGGGGCTGATGGCTAAAGGTTGACATTGGGGGCTGATGGCTAAAGGCTGACATGGGGGGCTGATGGCTAAAGGCTGACATGGGGGCTGATGGCTAAAGGCTGACATGGGGGCTGATGGCTAAAGGCTGACATGGGGGCTGATGGCTAAAGGCTGACATGGGGGCTGATGGCTAAAGGCTGACATTGGGGGCTGATGGCTAAAGGCTGACATGGGGGGCTGATGGCTAAAGGCTGACATGGGGGCTGATGGCTAAAGGCTGACATGGGGGCTGATGGCTAAAGGCTGACATGGGGGCTGATGGCTAAAGGCTGACATTGGGGCTGATGGCTAAAGGCTGACATTGGGGGCTGATGGCTAAAGGCTGACATTGGGGGCTGATGGCTAAAGGCTGACATGGGGGCTGATGGCTAAAGGCTGACATGGGGGCTGATGGCTAAAGGCTGACATGGGGGCTGATGGCTAAAGGCTGACATGGGGGCTGATGGCTAAAGGCTGACATGGGGGCTGATGGCTAAAGGCTGACATTGGGGGCTGATGGCTAAAGGCTGACATTGGGGGCTGATGGCTAAAGGCTGACATTGGGGGCTGATGGCTAAAGGCTGACATGGGGGCTGATGGCTAAAGGCTGACATGGGGGCTGATGGCTAAAGGCTGACATGGGGGCTGATGGCTAAAGGCTGACATGGGGGCTGATGGCTAAAGGCTGACATTGGGGGCTGATGGCTAAAGGCTGACATTGGGGGCTGATGGCTAAAGGCTGACATGGGGGCTGATGGCTAAAGGCTGACATGGGGGCTGATGGCTAAAGGCTGACATGGGGGCTGATGGCTAAAGGCTGACATGGGGGCTGATGGCTAAAGGCTGACATGGGGGCTGATGGCTAAAGGCTGACATGGGGGCTGATGGCTAAAGGCTGACATGGGGGCTGATGGCTAAAGGCTGACATGGGGGGCTGATGGCTAAAGGCTGACATGGGGGCTGATGGCTAAAGGCTGACATGGGGGCTGATGGCTAAAGGCTGACATGGGGGCTGATGGCTAAAGGCTGACATGGGGGCTGATGGCTAAAGGCTGACATGGGGGCTGATGGCTAAAGGCTGACATGGGGGCTGATGGCTAAAGGCTGACATGGGGGCTGATGGCTAAAGGCTGACATGGGGGCTGATGGCTAAAGGCTGACATGGGGGCTGATGGCTAAAGGCTGACATTGGGGGCTGATGGCTAAAGGCTGACATGGGGGCTGATGGCTAAAGGCTGACATGGGGGCTGATGGCTAAAGGCTGACATGGGGGCTGATGGCTAAAGGCTGACATGGGGGCTGATGGCTAAAGGCTGACATGGGGGCTGATGGCTAAAGGCTGACATGGGGGCTGATGGCTAAAGGCTGACATGGGGGGCTGATGGCTAAAGGCTGACATGGGGGGCTGATGGTTAAAGGCTGACATGGGGGGCTGATGGCTAAAGGCTGACATGGGGGGCTGATGGCTAAAGGCTAACATGGGGGGCTGATGGCTAAAAGCTGACATTGGGGGCTGATGGCTAAAGGCTGACATGGGGGGCTGATGGCTAAAGGCTGACATGGGGGGCTGATGGCTAAAGGCTGACATGGGGGCTGATCTTAGGCATTGGGGGTTATATAGAGTTATATGTTTGAATACGCACCTTGTGTTTTGTTATGCGCGTGAATCAGTCAGCGCCGACCAGCACCCCCTAAGCCCCGCCCCAGAACCCCCCACCCGGGCTCTGGGGAAATTGTCTTGCGTGAAACTGGTCCTTGGTGCTAAAAAGGTTGGGGACCACTGCCCTAGATCACCAGGTATTAACTCCAATTTTACCCTACTATGCTAATGAATACAATATGAAGCCCCTCTTCTACCATGGATCACCAGGAATTAAAAAATGGAAACCCCTCATATACTGTAGATCACCAGGTAATAACTCTCACTTTTACCATAGACCACTAAAGATTACAATGTGAAGCCCCTCTTCTACCTTAGACCACCGGGAAGGAAATAAAATATGTAAACCCCTCATATACCCTACAACACCAGGTATTTACTCTCACTTTTACACTAGCCCCTCTTCTACCTTAGACTGCCAGAACTAGTGACAATTACCCCTCTACTCCCTTAGACCTCCATGGAGTTTTTAACTATTCCGAATATTTTTTGCCCCTCTGCTCTGTGGTCTAGCTGTTGGTGCATCCGGAGACTTCTGGATTACTGGAACTTGACTCTTCCCTTATCTCTGCTATATATCATTTTAATTCCCTTTTGCAAGCCTGAGGCACTTTAAAATAATGCGCTTTATGATCATTTATGTTTTTCAGGTTACATCAGGATTTCCAGATGAAATCTATAGCTTTTTATTGTTTTCTCATTATAGCCGGGAGAACTCTGGTCACACTAATCATGAAAAATTGTCTTTGCTGCTTGCTTCGATTGCCTGGTTTACACTGCATGTTGATTTCCATTATATCATGTTTGGTGCATAGGTCTGAAAATAATTCCTAGAGCCGAAATCTCTTTTTGTCAAGAGGCAGAAATAATACTGCTGCATCTTGTAACACAGAGGCATTGTGGCAGTGCTAACGCTGCGGAACTTAGTGGCTATTATCTTTACTTTCAGCTGCAGTCTATGGGATTATGGGAATTTATCCAGAACTGCATGTGTTTATGTACATTTATTAGAGAATAGATCATGCACATTTTTATGTTTAGACTTTTTGGGTTGTTTGGTTATTTTGTAATTAAAAAATGCAATGAATGTTTGCAATCCTAGACAAATCCTTTGTATTGACAATATGAATATAAAAATGAGTTTAAAATGTAGGGAATTTTGCAGTTTAGAGGGGTTCTCCTGTAATAATTATATTTGACTTAATGTTTGCAGCCTGCATCCTGAAACAAAAAGTTCATACTTACCTGCTCCTTGCCGCTTCAGTCCTCTGCGCTGCCTCCACTGTGTCTATGTTTTGGTCGCCAGAGTGTTTACATCTGATACAGCATGGGCATAGTCACTTGCTCCACTGCAGCCAAGGACTGGCTTCAGTGGTAACGTGCTGCTTGTGGTCATGTCACCTCTGAACCAGTGACCACCCGGACCATAAGAAACCATCTACTTGAAGTTGGACTGCATTTATGCATTCCACTAACTCATCTGCCAATGGCCTCTCTTCATTGAGAAGATCACCTGCACTGGTACCATGAGAGATCACACTGGAGGCATGAATGGCAAGCAACAGTGTTTAATGATGAAAGCAGGATCTGCCTTGGTTATAATGATGGCCACATCAGAGTTCGTAAGAGGGCTGAAAAGCACCGACTTCCATCAGGCATAGTCTGGAGACACACAACACAAGGTGTGATGATGTGGAGCGCAATTATCTACCATGCCCGTTCCATCTAGTATTTGTGGAGGGAACACTAACCAGTCTCTGTTATGCCAAGAACATTGTGGAACCAGTCCTACTTCATTTTTGTTTTACTTACACTGTCTGTGCTTCACAACATGCTCTTCAGGGTGTGCAATAGTTCCTCTAGCCAGCTCCATTGCCAGAGCTCACCCCCATCGAGGCAGTCTGGGACTGGATGGGGCAACACATCTCTCATGCACAGTAGCTATCAACCACCTTGGCTGAACTATGGGTCCAAGTTGAAAGAGCTTGGATTGACTACAGGAGGACATCCAGCTTCTGCATGACAGCTACCTTACCAGAGTGGCTACCTGTATACCAGTAAGGGCAGGTGGCACCCAATGTGACCCTGCTTCAACGTATACCGAGCTGCAGAACCGAAAATGTGGGGTCCACCACCTTTTTTGCATAGTCATTGACCAAGCACCACTAGCAGTTTATGCTATTCCAATCTCAGTTGAATCGCACTAAGTTTTCCAGATGTTTTTTTTTTTTTCACTTTATGTCCGATTCTGATACTACCACAAAAATGTAAACCTTTTATGCAGATGCAACATTGTGAGCAGAGGTACAGTGACCATTAGTTTGCTTTGGAGTCCTATGTGCAGTAGGGTTGGCTGAACTGTTGTGTAAGGCTACTTTCACACTCGCGTTTTGGACGGATCCGTCATAGATCTGCAAAAACTGATCTGTTACAATTATACAACCGCATGCATCCGTCATGTTTGTATTATCTGTAACACAGCCAAGACGGATCCGTCATGAACTCCATTAAAAGTCAATGGGAGACGGGTCCATTTTCTACTGTGCCAGATTGTGTCAGAGAAAACGGATCTGTCTCCATTGACTCACATTCTGTGCCAGGACGGATCCCTTTGGCTCAGTTTCGTCAAGCGGACAGCAAAAAGCTGCAGGCATCGTTTTGGTGTACTCCTCCAGAGCGGAATGAAGACTGAACTGATGCAAACTGATGCATTCTAAGCGGATCCTTTTCCATTCAGAACGCATTAGGGCAAAACTGATCCGTTTTGGACCGTTTGTGAGGAGCCCATGACGGATCTCACAAACGCAAAGCCAAAACGCGAATGTGAAAGTAGCCTTAGACACACGTCTGGTAGCCCCTGGTTCATTTTGGCAGTGAGCTGCTCCACTGTAGCGGGTCGGTCTGCCCTCATGCACCTTCGACATTCACCTCTCACATCAATGACACATGGTCACTTCCTTTATCACGCTGCTGACGTCGAAAGTATGAAGTGGTCATAATAATGTGACTCGACTGTGTAATCGTACAGTACAACTTTACTGATTGGTGGCGCTGTGGCTGATGTAATCCAGAATTGTAATGGGGTGGATGACTGTTATAGGGACACTCTGGTGCCGTTATGAGGGCACAATTAATTAGGTTATTATGAGACCCTATCGTTGACAATAAAATGAGTCAATATGGTTGTATGGGGCTGAGGCTGTTTTCTAATCAAAAAGACTAGTGCAGTTGTTGGGGGCACCATGGTTGGTGTTTATGTAGGAGCACTGTTGTTTAGTATTATAAGATGTAAGATAGTGACTGGAAAGGTTGTAGATTGTGTATATATCCCCCCTAGGATTCTCATCTATACATGGTGAGGAGCTCCATGATGTAGGAGAACACCACATTGTTTAGCTCCTCCATACTTGCATGTTTGTTAAGTGCACTGTCTATTTAAGAGTACTGTCCCTGAAGGATTCTGTCCGGATTCTCCACCATATGTGAGGATTTGGCTCAATGTTCAGAGACAAGTCAGGCTTTATAGAGACCCAGAACCCTGACATATCCCCATTGTCACCCAGGCAGCCCCCCTGATATGACCATTGAGGCATTTCATTCTCTGATGCTCTCCTTTGCCCGTGCTGGATCGCACAGGTCAGAGGCTTCTGCCTAGCAGTGTTGCCGATGATGTCACCAGCATTGATAGGCAGGATTTACAGGCTGGGGCAGCACTGAAGCCCGCCCATTAGTGCTGATGACATCACCGGGCTCACTGCCAGGCAGAAGCCTCCACCTACCTTTACCCATAGAGGGCCCGGTACGTCACCGAATCTCCAAACAAAGCCTTTGCCCTGCGTGATTCAGAGCAAAGCAAAGGAGAGCATCGGAGCTCCAATGCTCATATCAGGGGGGCTGCCTGGGTGAAAATATGGACATGTGCAGCTCTGAACCTGAACAACCCCTTTAAAGGGCATCTGTGAACAGATAAGTACCTAGGAAACTGGCCGACCTGTTACATGTGCACTTGGCAGCTGAAGGCATCTGTTGGTTTCATGTTCATATGGGCCAGCATTGCTGAGAAAAATGTGGCTTTAATATATGCAAATGAGCCTCTAGGAGCAACGGGGGCGTTACCATTACACCGAGAGGCTCTGCTTTCTGTGCAACTGCTGCGCTCTCTGAACTTTGACTGACAGAGCCAGGCAGTAAAAATGTCATAACACCTGTCCCTGACTACCGAAGTCCAGGTAACGTGGCAGATTTAAAGAGAGCAGAGCCTCTAAGTGTAACCGCAGGCTTGGACTGGCCCACAAGGGAACAGGTGAATCCATCAGTGGACCCCTAATCCCCCGCCCCCTGCACAAGTGGAACATGGCACAGTAGACTGAATGCATTACATATAGGCAATATACAGCATTTCAACCTAGCTATGTTCATATTTTAAAAAAACTGTGTAGTCTGAGCAGAGACCCCCTTAATCAAACATGTACGAGCAGATAAGACTTGCATGTAGTTTTACGGCGGGCCCCCAGAATGAATTTCACTGGTGGGCCCTGGGCACCCAATCTGACACTGTGTAATGATAACGCCCCCGTTGCTCCTAGAGGCTCATTTGCATATATTAAAACTTAATTTTGGACATGGGACCAACACAGATGACTTCAGCTGCCAAGCGCACATGTAACAGGTCAGCCGGTGTCATAGGGACAAATCTGCTGACAGGTGCCCTTAAAGGCCTTTTGCACAAGCTAGTTAGCATATATCCCCCCTCCGACTTACATACAATAAGGGCTTATGCACAAAACTGCATTCGTTTTGCGGTCAGCAAGTTGCAAATCCGCAAAACACAGATCCCAGCCCAGTGCATGCTGCCTTTTTTTTTTTTTTACTCCTGCAGAAATGTCCAATGCTTGTCCACAAACCGGACAAGAATAGGATATGTTCTTTTTTGTTGCCCGGCCGCTTAACAGACTCACATCTTTTGCGGCCCCTTTCAGATGAATGGGTCTGCATCCAATCCGCAAAAAAACGCAGATCGAATTCGGACTGAAACTACGGCCATGCGCACGGGCCCTAAACAGCAACCTGTACCTTCAGTTTGTATGCAGCTTGTGAGCAGCCTCCACGCTCTGTCCCGAGAGAGGCTCCCCAGTGTAGCTAGGCCTCACTACCTCAAGCCTCTTACCACCTAGAACACTGCTTTAAACAAGGGGAGGAACTAGAAAAGACGTTGTTTCCCTGCTTCCTAGAGCCCGTCTCCATGTATAAGTGAAACTCCTAGGTGGGCTATGTACATCATCTCCCACCTTTCCAGTCACTGTCTCACAGGGGCTATCATTTTCAAAACTTGGAAGGTATGGAAGACTGTCGAAAGAGAGAACCCTGGAGAACTAGATACCACCACCACTTCCACAGAAGGACTCGAAAGCTCTCTCTCAACGACTTCTGGCTATTCAGCTTTGTATGATTTCTTGTTTTACACGATTTCACATTTATTCTGGGATGAAATTGAACACTGGTTAACACCCATATCTCCTGTTAATGAGGCAAATAATATGCTGCTTCTAAAAGTCTCTCACGCCCACTCACTTATCCAAGCGCCAGGCTAATTTCTATGTAACAAAGACTGGTTATTACCACATTGTTCATGCCAATCACTTATTGTTTGCTTGATAAAGTGCCTGTTCTCACTTTGATAGCTTTTTTTTTTCACTACCCATCTAACATACACTTGATAAGGCAAGAGTGTGAATACTAAATATGTGAGAGCATTCCCCAGGCACATTGGCCTCCAAGCAAAATTAGGCTGACAAGAAAGTACGTACTTCATATTCCACTTTCCCTCCATCAGTTTGTCAGGCGCCTCTTACTGTAGCGCCGGGACTGGTGAAATACAATCATGTATATAGCATGAAAATACAGACGCTTAGTCCATCTGTCTAAATATTGGAAATCATTAGAGGTACCATTTCTGCTCGGAAAATATGTAGGTGTCATATTGCTTCATGGGTATAGTCTGATATCGATTGTTAAAGAAAATGTGTAATAATCAGATGAGATATCAGATATGATTAAGAAAAATCATTGTGGTAAGTTCTCCTTTATCTTTGCAAATTACTCTGACTGCCTTCATCACATATAACAATCAAATATGGAGGTGGGCCCTCCTCCTAGTCACCAATGATGTCATGTGTGGTACTTCTGAGATGATGTCATTATTTGTGAAATTGAAATAGCTCCCTCTAGTGTAATTATGTCATATTGCTAAGCACAACCATTCAGCAGGACCACCATGAGGGCCAAGAAGCTTATAAGACCCACTGTAAAAGGAGCCTCATAGGGCCAATGATCGATTACCATTGATTATGGAGAGAAACAGAGAAAATTAGTGGAGAGGCAGTAAAATGTGGCATAGCTAGAGGCCAATGAAATGACTGAAGGGAAGGTAGGAAGATCATAATGACCATAAACTTTGTATGTTTTTAAACTTACTGTTGATGTTGGGATGGGGCCCTTTGTATACATATCACATCTGCAGAGAGCCACTGAGGGGCCAGTGTAGAGGATAGGAGTGGTTGTGTCACAGTGGACTACCTCTGATCATCACTCCCTGGTGATCGGTGCAGTGAAAAGATGGTGTGAAGGAATCAGACAGACATAGGAGAACGCCAAACCACTTACTTTACTTAGTCTAAAGGATAACTTGCGGTACAACAATAGTAGGTGCAAGGTTCAGTTTCTGTCATCAGATGATGAGGTATGGTGACTGGTTAGATGGCATTTAATGGCATTTAGAAGTATGGCAGCTGACAAAGTCTTTTCCTCCTGATTTCCCTTCAATACAATTTGCACCTGTGGCTGTAGGTGTCCACTGGATGATTTCAGGTTTGTCTGTCCTGAACCATGATGACAGGTGTTTTGACTCCTTCTCCCTCACCTTGCAGCAGGGTCTTTAAAGCCATAGTAGCTGGTCACTCTGCTGACTGTAACACTGCTAGCATTGATGGGTTTCTGCAGCCCTTGGACCTTTTCATCAACCTGAAGAAGTGTTCCTCACAGGCAAGCCAATGTCTAGTTCTAAGTCCTTATGGAGCAGAAGCTGATGGACTTGTTCCCTGTCTCCTCACTATCCAAGCTAGATCTCTTTCCTGACAGGAGATCAGACCAGCCAACTCCTATCAAGAATGGGGAGGGGGAATGGGGTGGTTAGCTCTATTCCCAGTGCCACCCATACGCCTTCTGCTGGTGTGACAGTGTATGACATAGAAACATATAACAGTAGCATTACAAATCAAACAGTTTTGAGATACCCCATCTGGAGTATTGCACATTTCTGTATATACCCATATGGGGGGCACCTGTGGCACCTCTCATGGCAGCTGGTGCTATGACACCATGGTATAGGAGCTCATGTACAGTTATCATACCTCCTTCCTCCAGATTCAATGTCTTAAATTAGCAAGTATATATAGTAGTAAGCCTAAAGTTCTCCACAATTCTGCAGAAATCCATAGAAAATAGCTTCACTTCCCAAATTAAAGAATGGTATATATATATATATATATATATATATATATATAAACTAATAGCCTCTATTTCCTGAGGCCACAGAGACAGACAAAACGGATTTACTTCCCTAGAGTAGATGACGCCTGGTCTTTAATGAAGGTGTCTGTAGACAGCACAGAATAATATTTCAAAACTGACAGATATTAACCAACTTGCCTCTTCCTAATCCGTGCAGATGGGAAATTAGTTCCATTTGAACAGTGCATATGAAAGATCAGGGTGGGTGTCCCCTTTAGCTAAACAGATAGTAATATTCAGCATGAAAGTTGTTAAACACTGGGACTTTTATGCAGGGTATATGTGCACAGCAGAGCGGTTAATACAGATTTTCGATGCGATTTTTCACTGCGCTTCAGCACCAAACTGTCCCAAAATCCACATGGGACTTGCAGATTTTGTTGTGGATTTTTCCACAGATTTACTGTAGATCCAAATCTGCACTGACAATTCACACAGTGACATGCTGTGGATATCAAAATCACGTGTACATGACATTTTCAAAATCTCAGTTACTTTAGATTTGTCCACAAAAATCCATGCTGGAAATCCATGCCTAATATGCACCAGGGGCAGATAACCTAAAAGTAGAAATCAAGCATGGTCATGTGCAATTTCCTTTATTCCTTTAGGGGGAGATTGATCCCCATAGATCAGGCATGTCCAAACTCTGGCCCTCCAGGTGTTGCAGAACTACAACTCCCATCATGCTCTTCTGTAGGTTGATAGCTGTAGGTTGTCCAGGAATGATGGGAGTTGTAGTTTTGCAACATCTGGAGGGCCGGAGTTTGGACATGCCTGCCATAGATCTTCTACAATTCAATGTTTTCTATCAATTGCTGCCAGTCCTGACGAACCAATGGCATTAATGTTTCTTTGAATACATATTGTGCAACCTGACAGTGCCGTCTGGATCAGGGATCTAAATTCCATATGAGATCCTAACAGGTCAGACTTCATCAAGATGACTGAAGCCTATACAGCCTGTTCCTACAGTACTGTTTCGCTATGGGTCCCTGAGGATCTACCCTCTGAGTTATGATACTTTTTCTTAATGTGCAAATTAAGCCTTTGGTGCAATAAGGGCATCACCATTGCTCTTATTGCACCCAGGCTCCATTCCTTTCTGTGGTCAGACCCTCCCTCACTGCTTTGATTGACAGTGGCAGGCAGTGGAAAAGCAGTAAGGGAGGGGCTGACCACAGAAAGTAGCGGCGTTTGGGTGCAACTGGAGAAAATGGTAAAGCCCTCATTGCACCATAGGCCTAATTTGCATATCAAGAAAAACTATCATACTTTGGGAAAGGAGTTTTGGGGAAAAACAGCAGCATAATCTGGTGAACGTCAGACATCTGTGTATGTGAACAGTTTGATAGGGAGGTTTCTGGTGACAGATTTCCTTGAAGACCATTACAAAGGGAGACTGCAGAAAAATACAAGCCAGTGAAAGGAAACACATAGCGTGTATATGAGTGTTGTAGACTTCAATGCATCTTGGTTGGGACCATAAGCTTCAGGTCCCCTACTATACTGAATAGACAGGCTGGCCACCTGTTAAATGACTGTCACCAGAGTGGAAACCACATAAATACTTATTGAATACGAGGGAATGTTGCTGGGCATTGTAGCAGAGAGAAACAGAGTTATTGTGAGAGAGAGAAATTGCACCTCCTTGGCCACATTTGAGAGGATTGTGCAGATTATATAGAGAGACCAAGAGGGAACTTTTACTTGGCCTACTGCATACACAACCTTGGGAAACTATATATGCCAACTGTAAAGACTTCACAGTGCCTGTGTGTGAACCATCTATTTAACTGCCCTAGTAAAGTGCAGTGGACTTGTTGCATTAAAACTGGCCTCATCATTGTGGAATACCCCAGAGTAGCATTACCACCTCTTTTGGACCCCCACTATCTGTAATGGTTGATCCTGTGTCATCTCGTGCATATTCTACCATGTCTTGCATAGTGTGCATATCTATTTCCTTGCAAATTACTGTTCAAGTATAATGTGCCTGGTTTACCAGCAGATGGCGGCACTTCTGGTAGAGCTGTGTTAGATAGAATGGAACCCTTCTTTCATTCTATCCCCCTTTCTAGAGAGGGAGGAGTTAGCTAGTGAAGATCAGTCTAACCTTCCCCATCCTGGACAGAGGTTGTGTCTAGTCTACACCTTCCCAGGGGAAGGCTGTGTGTCTGCCTGTGAGTTTTACATGGATGCATGTCCCCTCCTGTGCTTGCATTGCCTAAAAGCCAAGCCAAGTAAGCTTGAAGCCAAGAAGTTCCTAGGATTACAGTAAGAGACAGACTACAGACAGATAATTTACAAGTTACAGAAGACGAGGAGAGTTTCCGATTTAGCCCAGCCAACATAGCAGAGCTGAGAGAGTACAGATGAAGTAGGGCCGAATGTGAGAGCGTCCCACGTGCATCAGGACTGCTCCACATCAAGCAAAATAGAAATTCCTCGTACACCTCGCCGTACGTTGGATCAAACCCATCTACTCAGACTTGAAAAAGGGGTCGCAAGAACCCTGAAACGCGTAGTCTTTGCCAATAAAGGGTTTCTTCTTTTTGCTTGAGAGGACCCGGTTGTCATTGTGCGCCCTTCTGGTATACACGTCGCCTCGCTCTGGCACGTATTCTTCTGGTATTCCCCTCTCTAGAGAGGGAGGAGTTAGCTAGTGAAGGGCAGTCTAACCTTCCCCATCCTGGACAGAGGTTGTGTCTAGTCTACACCTTCCCAGGGGAAGGCTGTGTGTCTGCCTGTCAGTTTTACATGGATGCATGTCCCCTCCTGTGCTTGCATTGCCTAAAAGCCAAGCCAAGTAAGCTTGAAGCCAAGAAGTTCCTAGGATTACAGTAAGAGACAGACTACAGACAGCTAATTTACAAGTTACAGAAGACGAGGAGAGTTTCCGATTTAGCCCAGCCAACATAGCAGAGCTGAGAGAGTACAGATGAAGCAGGGCCGAATGTGAGAGCGTCCCACGTGCATCAGGACTGCTCCACATCAAGCAAAATAGAAATTCCTCGTACACCTCACCGTACGTTGGATCAAACCCATCTACTCAGACTTGAAAAAGGGGTCGCAAGAACCCTGAAACGCGTAGTCTTTGCCAATAAAGGGTTTCTTCTTTTTTGCTTGAGAGGACCCGGTTGTCATTGTGCGCCCTTCTGGTATACACGTCGCCTCGCTCTGGCACGTATTCTTCTGGTATTCCCCTCTCTAGAGAGGGAGGAGTTAGCTAGTGAAGGGCAGTCTAACCTTCCCCATCCTGGACAGAGGTTGTGTCTAGTCTACACCTTCCCAGGGGAAGGCTGTGTGTCTGCCTGTCAGTTTTACATGGATGCATGTCCCTCCTGTGCTTGCATTGCCTAAAAGCCAAGCCAAGTAAGCTTAAAGCCAAGAAGTTCCTAGGATTACAGTAAGAGACAGACTACAGACAGCTAACTTACAAGTTACAAACGACGAGGAGAGTTTCCGATTTAGCCCAGCCAACATAGCAGAGCTGAGAGAGTACAGATGTAGCAGAGCCGAATGTGTTTGCCTGCCAGAACTTCATGCCAAAACCTGCTGATAACCAAGATAGAGTTGGAAGATTGTTCCTTGATGAAAGTTTATGCCAAGTAAAGCTGTGTTCAACGTTAATACAAGTATGGACTCAATTTATTCTACAAATCCCTAAACTGTTAACACTTTTTGCACTGCTTCGTTTGACCACGTATGGGATCCACAGATAGCCAGGTCAGAGCACCGTGACAAGTGCTAAAGCCACACCCAAGGGACACTATAGGCAACCCTTACACCAATCTGCCAATCCTACACCTGGGTACCAACACCACTATACTTAAAGGGGACTCCCTGTTCTTGTTGCTTCCATCCAACTGGCGTCACGACAACTTGCTCTAACAGAGGGACATATATCGTAAAAACAGGATACCCCAGACGCTAGTAATAGGCAGTTGCAATTGCATGCGCCAAGAGACCTCTCACACCAAGGTGTGCCCCGAGGGAAGAATGTGTGTGCCCTCCCATCACTGCACGGCCAAAGGGAACACCAGTGTGGGGACTACCTTCAGTAACTACTACCTCCATCATTGCTACCAACACTCCCCTCCTCCAATTCTCTCTTTCTCCTGGGCTCACTGCACTTGGTCTACTGCTATTAAAGCATTCAGAGAAGGTCTTCCTCACTGGTCACTCAGCTATAGCTCAGCGGAACTCTGCCCCTTCCCATTACCATCTCCCTTTCAAAGCTCCTCCTCTGGTAGTGTCATGGTTCAGGGCTATGTCCCACAATGCTGCCCCAAAACTAGGCTCTTCATCGGCTCCCACTGACGTTTGGTTTCATTCAGTGACACTTGAGTAAGGTTTTTTCTAATTTATTTTAGGCAATTGTAGGTCTTGACCAAGATTCTTAATTATCTTGGACAATCCTTTTAAGATGCAGATGTCTACTGCTGGAACACATTGACTTCCTAATCAACTTAAAGTGGGTCTATCACCTCCAAAATCGGTTTCAAAGTAAGCGTTGCACCTTGAAGAAACAAGAAAGGTATAGTTATGTTTCGGTTCATCTACCCTTCGTGGTGATATGCTTACTTTAAAGCAGGCTTTGGATGAAAGTGACAGACTCCCTTCAATGGCTACTCCGACCCACTAACAAGACCTCTTCAATAGGTGGACCTACACTTGTTCCACATCCTTGTCCATCAGCTTGATTCATAAAAATAATACATGACATTTTCCCTCCTAATCCTGATGTTTTTCTATGTATTTATCTCCACTGCCGCCTGTACAGTAATGACATATTGTTACACTAAATGGCAGTAAATTAAAATAGACTGCACCCTCCGGGAAGGAAGATCTGCACATGATGCGATTTCCTCCGTAAGAGTTGGCACAATTTTTTTTATTTCTGCTAATTTGTCACAGCGAACTATATGTGAAGTTTTTATCGTCTTATTTGCTGCGTTTGACATAAGCCCAGGGGTTATAGGCACCTGCGAGGTGCAGAGCTGGTACGTTTGACGATTTTATCTACCTGTCACAATACAGCTCTTCTCCGCTAATGAGTCACACCTGCTGTTACTAATTGCTTCAAGAGCAGGAAAGGACATTTTTAGCATTTCAGTAAAATTAGCGGAAGATTCTACGCTGCTGCACAAACACATATACATTATATGGATTCACAAACAACAGATCGCTTTTAAAGGGCTTGTCCAAGATTTTCATATTGATGGCCAATCTTCAGGATACGTCATCAATATCAGATCGGGGGAGGTTCAACTCCCAGCACCTCCGGCAATCAGCTGTTTGAAGAGGCCGGTGATGTCTCGGCCATTGGTCCCGTGACCTAGGAACAGCTCAGTCTCGCTCCAGTGATGGGGCTGAGCTGTCATACCAAGCGCAGCCACTCTCCGTTGCAATTTGCGACTTTTCTTCGCTCCTGCAGATTTAAAAAAGTGGGTGTGGCGTGGGCAGGGAAGGGGCCGGGTTGCCAGAAAGCTAGCTGACATTTAGAGCCGGTGATGGATGCGCCTCTTCATAACTTCGGTGATCCACCACCAGTGCAGGGGCTTTCTTAAGACCAGCATCTAAAACGCTGGCCTCAATAAATGACCCCCATAATTTTTCTCAGCAATACGGGCACATATAAACATGGGAACAACACAGATGCCTTCAGCTGCCAAGCGCACATGTAACAGGTCAGCCAGTGTCATAGGTACAAATCTGCTGACAGGTTAATTGCCCTGTTTGAAGAGGTAGTGGCGTCCTGAGGAGCTCTGGGACCTCCTCACAGCATACCAAGCACAGCGCCATACATCGTATACTGGCCGTGCTTGGTATTTCAACCCAGGCACATTCATTTGAATGGGATTGATCCTACCCCTTTTAATAGGTCAGTACTTTCCACTCCAGCCTTTCCCGTTCACAATTAACGCTGTATTTTGATTGTGACGTGTCCTGGAGCAAGTGGACTTTGGATGTTTGTGGACATTTGCCCCTATTTCTGCTATGCAAAGCCATCAAATAACTTTTTAGAGCACTTGAAAGGGTTAACTTGCACTATGATTTATGCTGCTATTTGCACTTGTGCTGTTTTATATTGAACTGCATTTTATGTCATATCCAGTTCATTTGCACTATACTTTGGAAAGGCTTAAAGAGGACCTATCACCTTTCCTGACATGCCTGTTTAAGGCAACTTTCACGCTTGCGGCAAACTTTTCCGGCATTGAGTTCCGTTGTCAGGCCTCAATACCGGAAAAGAACTGATCAGTTTTATCCTAATGCATTCTGAATGGATAGAAATCCGTTCAGGATGCATTAGGATGTCATCAGTTCAGTCACTGTCAGTCGTTTTGGACGGAGGAAATACCGCAGCATGCTGCGGTCTTATCTCTGTCCAAAATGCCGGATCCGGAATTAATCTCCATAGGAATGTATTAGTGCCGGATCCAGCATTAAGAAATACCTGAAGGACGGATCTGTCCTTCCAGTATGCGCATATGCAGACCCTTAAAACTGAAAAAATAATACAAGACGGATCCGTCTTTCGGCATGACAAGCAGAGAGACGGATTCGTTCTTGCAATGCATTTGTGAGAAGGATCCGGTCCGTCTCCAAATGCTTTCAGTGTTCCGGCGACGGAACTGCTTGCCAGAAGACTCTGCTGAGAATGCATGTAACTATTAAAACAGGCATGTCAGGAGTGCTGACAGGTCCTCTTTAATGCACATCCAGCTAATCCTGAGAGACTTTGGGACTTTTGAGTCTCTACACCGAGAAGCTAGTAACTTTTTATTGTTATTGAAAGGGACTATTAAGAGCTCAGTTTTGGAGGGGTAAAACAGACACGGTAACCTTTTGACTGTCTGGTTTAGATCTGTCAGACGGTTGTTTATGTCTGGAAACTGTTTACTCATTTCTGCTGGTTTGTATCGAGGCTCAATACTATGGCAGCCTTGAGCTGCAATATTGTTTCTGTTAGGCTGTGCTTCTCCAACTTCACCCTTCCTACTGGACGGTTCTGGATCAGTCAGAATCTGTATAAAATAGAGTGGACAGAGCCCCTAGAGGTCTGCAGATAGAGACCAGTGTTTAGTAGGAGAGACTCTGCCAGACTGCACGAGTGACCAGAAGACACTAAGACAGGAATACCTTGCCCAAGGACTGAGCCACAGACACTGCTCCACCAGCCCTTTGGCCAGGGTATCAGTCTTCTTAGCGATAGAAGGACAGCTAAGGGTCCTTTCACACTTGCGTTCTGAGGATCCGGCAGGCACTTCCGTCCTGCCGGATCCGTCAGAACGCAAGTCACCTGAAGCATTAGAAGACTGATCAGGATCCTGATCAGTCTTCGAATTGCTTTCAGGTTACTATGGCAGCCAGGACGCTACTAGCGTCCTGGTTGCCATAGTGAGCGGGGAGCGGCATACTACATTCGTGCGGCTCCGGGCTCCTGAATGACGTCAGAGCGCCCCATGCGCATGGATCACGTGATCCATGCGATCACGTGATCTATGCACTGGGGCGCCCTGACGTCATCCTGGAGCGCCCGGGAGCCGCACGGAATGTAAGTATGCCGCTCCCCGCTCCCTGTTACATTTTACCATGGTAACCAGGACTTTAGCGTCCTGGCTGCCATGGTAACCAGTCAGAAAAAGCTAAATGTCGGATCCGGCAATGCGCCGAAACGACGTTAGCTTAGGTCGGATCCGGATTAATGCCTTTCAATGGGCATTAATTCCGGATCCGACCTTGCGGCAAGTGTTCCGGATTTTTGGACCGGAACAAAAAGCGCAGCATGCTGCGGTATTTGCTGCGTCCAAAAAACGTTCCGGTCCTGAACTGAAGTCATCCTGATGCATCCTGAACGGATTTCTCTCCATTCAGAATGCATGGGGATGATCCTGATCAGGATTTTTCCGGCATAGAGACCCGACGACGGATCTCTATGCCGGAAAAGAAGAACGCAGGTGTGAAAGGGCCCTCACTCAGGCCTTTCTGCAGAACGGAAACTTCTGGACACTGGAGAAACCAGCTCAGTGCCTCGTCTGCATTGTTTTGCACTTCAGTTCCTCCAGTAAAGAAGCACACTGGTTTACTGCAGACTTTGAGTCTCTGGATTCATTTACCGTTAGGGTGCACCATGCCTTACTATCTCTTCTAGAGAGCAGCAACATGTGGTGACACCTTGACGATGTCCATGGGACCCAGCGTAGCATTGGGGTTTTTGAAGTTTCTACTCCACATGCTACACAAATTGTGTCAACCATTGTGAGATGACTGCCACCTCCTTAAGCTTTTGTAGGAAGTCATCTGGTTTATCAGAAGGACCAGTTCCTATATCTAGTGACCTTGTGACTTTACTTGTCAATGGTTTGACCCTCTCCTATACTCTCCTACATGTGGGGTCTCAGAGGTCAGGAGAACTCACTTTTAAAAACTAAACACTTTTAAGCACTTGTCATCCCTCTTGTCATTCATATTCCAGTAAAATTCCTTGCATTCCTCATTCTTAGAACTTTGTGTAATTCACAATGGAGGGGGGGGGGGTACATTATCATTCTTCTTGTCAATAGGGTCAGCACTGATCAGGCAGTGTCAGAATATGTAGACTTGTAAGACTGTATAGATGCCCCCTTTACCTCATTAGTTCTGCTGATCTAGGAGTTGGAGTTCAAAGGGGCTTTTTGATTTTGATATGTGCCTACTCTTTCTCTATAGAAGCCCTTGACGTCATTTTGCAGGGCCTCACAGGACAATGACAGCTGGACCAGTATTCACAATCAAGATCAATCTTTTTTATGAACGTTATACACATAAATCACAAAAAAATTAGAACGATTTGCTTCATATTTATGCAATTATGTGTAATTAAATGTCAATAATATAAAGATTGTAGATTGACTCGACAATCATTGAAAATAGTTACACAAAATAATCTGCTATGATTCTGTCCATCACGTAAGACAACAATGGTGAATGTTCGTTGTATCACCTCGGCACGCTGGGCATGCTGGGAGATGTAGCACCCAGGCTTGTCGCTTTTTGAATTGCTGGTTATAGTTCCATATATATTTCTTTGATCTATTTTATAACTTGCTTTTATTGTGTTCTGCACTCTCTGGTCTTGTCCATGTCTTCTCCATCAGTAGGGATACGTTTTCGATCAATCTCCACCTGTATAGTAAAATAAGTAAGTAAACAGGAGTTTCAGTAGGTTACGGTCATTTTACCATAAGATAAGTGTTTAAAGGGGTGGTCTGTGATAATGAAAAACTTGACCAAATAGAAGAAATGTGGATAAAATAGTAAACGGACCAGTGCTCACCCGTCAGACCCCTCTCTGCTAAAGAGCCACCGCTCCAGTTCTCTCTGCCGTCTATATTTATTTATTATACTCACTTATATAGCGCCACTATATTCCGCAGCGCTTTACAGACATTAGCATCACTCTGTCCCCAATGGGGCCCACAATCTAGGCTCCCATCAGTTCGCCTTTGGAGTGTGGGAGGAAACCGGAGAATCCGGAGCAAACCCACGCAAACACAGGGAGAACATACAATCTCTATGCAGATGTAGTCCATGGTCGGATTCAAACCCAGGACCCCATCGCTGCAAGGCTCCAGCCTGAGCCACCATGCCATGCTGGCCTATTTATTGGCTGCAGTGATTATACATGCTTGTATGTGCAGTGACCCAGTGCATCACTGCTAAAAGTTAAAGGGGTTCTCCAGGCTTTTAATATTGATCTATCAACAGGACTTTGTTTTGCCGTCTTGCATAACGGAAACCAGGACCGATCCGTTATGCTGCCCATCCTTCTATTGTGGCGGATCAAAACGGAAAGCCTCTTAAGAATCCATAAGACGGAAGTCAAAAGGCTTCCGTTTTGACTTCCGTCTTATGGATTCCATTATTTTCTGTTATAAAGACAGAAATCATTAACAAGCCTAACTAGCGTCACCCACGATGCTAGGGAGGCTCGTCCCAGTCCCCGCCTGCCATTGGCTGACCCTCTACCCCCCGACACCAGATCTTTTCATCTGTGCTTGAGGAGAAGTAGCAGCAGCGGTGCGGGGACCAGGAACAGCGCAGGGAGCGGGGAGCCAGGTAAGTATATTCAGTGTGAGGGGTCCGGCATATGGGGGGGGCAGTTTATAGTTTTGGATAACCCCTTTAATGCGTGTACTGTCTATACACTGAGAAGTTGGAAATCTTACACAGTTTCTATAAGGGACTATGCAATGTTTTGGAAGGTGTAAGAGAGTGTCTGGTGTGGTAGTGGGTGGAAGATACGTGCCACCGGGGGTCGTGGCCCCGGTGGAGTAAGAGCCGGGTCTTTTGTGTTTTGTCAGCAGTGAGTGCTGTCACACAGCGGTCCGGGCCGGCTCTTACTGGGAACAGGCAAAGAGCAGGGTGGACGGGATTCGGTTGTTGGTGTCAGTCTACACTGATCCTGGCAGGTTGGTTATCTCTGGCCTTAGTTGGGTAGGGAAGGAGTTAATCCTTCACTATGCTCGGTGGGTGTGGTCCTCCTGCTACACCCAGGGCTGTGAATATAAGTTTGATGCTCACTGACTGTGGGGGGATGAAGTGTGCTCTCCTGTCTCACTGCAGGAGGCTGTACGGGAGGCTGATCGCATGGTTGGGCTGAGCTCTGTAGTCCGCTCTGCTAACAAAGACTGCCCAGTTGCTGCAGGCTCCGGGAAGGGCCAAAAGAAGGGATCCTGTGGCCGGAGCCATTCCCTTGTCCAGGCCGACACGTGGCCTGTCTAACTTGTACGAACTTGGACAAACCCGCCCCACGACAAGGTGTAGTACTGATCACGGATGTGAGAGACTGTGTGAACAGGCACCAAGACGCCGGCTGCGTTTGGGACTTCGTTGTGGGAGGTGGGGTTTATGAACTTTGCTGTGGTGTGAATTGCACAGTTTTGATGTGATGCACTGGCGTGAATAAAAGAGCACGGTGTGGACACAAAGCCTGTCTCCTGAGCCTCTATACTGCCACCGCTACCATCTGCCTACCAGAGCAAACCCCCACAAAGGGAAAAAAGACACGTTTACCCTTTTACTAAAATTTGCAACATTGTCTCTGCTGTGACTCTCCACTCCACCCCTCCCACTAGAAGGTTGTAGTTGTCTGCAGATAGGGTCCAGTATTTAGTTGAAGAGACTCTGTCAGGCTGCACAAGTGACCCGAAGACTGTGAGCCTGGAATACTCTGCTACAGACCTTCCGTCACCAGCCCTTTGGCCAGGGTGACACCCCTCTGAGAGAGAGGGACAGCTAGCTCAGGCCTTTCCTCAGCACAGAACCTTCTTCTGTCCAGGATTAGACTGGAGAAGCCAGCCCAGTGCACTGTCTGTATTGTTTTGCACTGGAGTTCCTCCACTAAAGAAGCACACTGGTTTACTGCGGACCCAGATTTTTTGGAATTATTTCTCACTGGAGTGCCCCACGCCGTACCTTTTTGCACAGCAACAACACATGCTGACACCTCAACGGTGCCCGGGGGACCCAGCAGATCGTTGGGGCCACCACAAAACCAGCCAGTGCACCGCTTTTTTCATATCTAATATAACTATATCAAGTCTCTGTCTATTATCCATCTCTAAATCTATTTAATATATCTATCTATACCTAATAACTATATCAAATACATATTAAAGCATATCTAATATATCTACTGTATATCAAGTATCTCTGATCTATCTATCGATTAATCTATCTTATATTTATCTATCTATCTCATATCTATTTATCTATCTATCTCATATCTATCTATCTATCTATCTCATATCTATCTATCTATCTATCCATGTAATGATCTATCTATCTATCTATCTATCTATCTAATATCTATCTATCTATCTATCTCATATCTATCTATCTATTCATGTTATTATCTATCTATTTATCTATCTATCTCATGTCTATCTATCTATCTATCTCTATCTAATATCTATCTATCTATCTATCCATGTTATTATCTATCTATTTATCTATCTATCTATCTCATATCTATCTATCCATCCATGTAATTATCTATCTATCTATCTATCTATCTATCTATCCATCCATGTAATTATCTTTCCATCTATCTATCTATCTATCTATCTATCTATCTATCTATCCATCCATGTAATTATCTTTCTATCTATCTATCTATCTATCTATCTATCTAATATCTATCTATCTCATATCTATCTATCTATTTATCAATGTAATTATCTATCTATCTAAAATTACAAGGTCATCTTGAAGATTCCAGCCCCTGTGTGCCCCATGGTACCTCAGTCACACGCTGTACTGCTAATATCCAGCATTCATACATCTCACAGCATGAAGCACATCATTCATGTATACTGTATATGGCGCCTTTTATCCCTAGTCAATTCTCAGTGTTTTACATAATCTATATATAAAGAAAAAACAGCACCTTACTGCTCTACTGTAAAAATAACGTTTTCAGTGGAGTTAGCACGTTACGTTCCTTCAGGTAAGCTACGGTTAAGCATTAACATTTCATCACATTTTGGGTCATCATTAAGCAGCTTGGTCTGAATACTCCCAACGCCAGCAGTTTCACTGAATGATATCATCTTTCAAAAACTGATGATTCCAGCAAGTTTATGGTGACTGTTTCATTAGGAGAGTTGCGTTTTCCGTAAGCTCCCACTGTTACATTTTGTCTGGCTGCTCATTCACTCCGCTACCAGTCACGGGAAATTGTATTAATATAATGTCTTACCTTTTCCTTAGATGACTCCTCTTGTATACCACATAGTGAGTCTTATGCTTAGACTCAGCTAAACCATATGATACTTCTACCAAGAGCAAAAGGTGCAGGAACAACAGGAAAACTGGGATTGTCGCACCTGAACATTTTTGGCATGTCAATTTTTTATTTTATTTTTTATTAAACTCCATCCGGAGGTTTTTGTATATGGGGTTCAGGGGTTATTTCCATCTTGGACACTGGGGACATATCGCTAGGCCTGCATGTGCGGCGACCCTCCATTCATTTCTATGGGACTGCTTAAAGAGCCGAGCAGCAAGCGCGGGAAGTGCATAGCCTACTGCAAATACGTCTATCTGTGCTATCTGCAATATTTTCAGTGAAGAGTTCAGTTTACTTGTTTAACCAAGTCGGCCTGACTTTTACTGTGAAATTTCTCTACCTTAGGCGTCATGCACACAACCGTATGTGTTTTGCGGTCAGCAAACCGCCGATACGCAAAACACGGAAGCTGCTCCACGTTCCAAATTTGAAGAACGGAACGCGGCCCATTGTAGAAATGCCTATTCTTGTCCGCAAAACGGACAAGAATAGGACATGCTCTATTTTTTTTGCGGGGCCACGGAACGGAGCAATGGATGCGGCCTGCACACAGAGTGCTGTCCACATCTTTTGCAGACCCATTGAAGTGAATGGGTCCGAGCCGCAAAATATGCGTCTCGGACGCGGACCAAAACAACGGTCGTGTGCATGAGGCCTTACACCACATCTCACTAACACCAACTGCACCCCAACTTCTGCACCTTGCTACTGTCTTTATTGGTCTAAACTCATGTCATCTTGCGTATTTATTCCAGGTCCTCCACAATCTGCATTCCTATTTTGTTATGCAAGCAAACCTGGCAGAGATGTACTTAATAGAATAGAACCTTCCATTCCATTCTAACCCCCCCGGAGAGAGGTGAGCGAGTCCTGCTTTCTGCAGGAAGGGTGGGGCAGAAGTTCTACTTGGTCTAGTTTACCCCCAGCTAGGGGAAGGGTGTGCAGTGGAACATCTCTGCCGGACGTGACCACGAGCACCCTCAGCTCTTCTGGCCATGGAGGCCAAAGCTTGGAGCCTCAGGAGCCAGGAGAAAACTTCCCTGGCATCACCTAGAGTCAGACTACAGAGAGAAAGTGCAGCTTACAGAGGAAGCCAAGTTACCTATTCAGGTTATCAGTACAGCAGAGAGAGAGAAAGCAAGCAGAGTTATTGAAGAAGTTATTGAAGAAGCATGCCAGTTTAATGCTAAAGCCTGAATATTACAGGCTATAGCGACTAGAGAGGGGTCGTTGATCCAGGGAGTTATTCTGATTGCCTGATTGGAGTCTGGAAGGAATTTTTTATTCCCCCGTAGTATACCGGCCTGGAATCCAGTTGACAGCAGCAGCGCATGGCGTCATTGGTTGCTATGACGCTATGCGCTTCATTCCGCCGCTGGACTACAGTAATTCCACGGCCGTGTCTATGAGGCCTTAAAGGGTTTCTGTCACCAACTTTTGACATTATAAGCTGTCTGACATTAGCTATGTGCTAATGTCAGACCAGCTTGATAATGTCTTTTTTATAAAAATCCGCTGTATATATAGTCTGAAAAACTTACTTTTATATTATGTAAATTAGCCTCTAGGAGCAGGGGGGGCGTTGCCCTGCTCCTAGCGGCTCCGTCCGGCAACCTGCTGGCACGCCCCTTCACACTTTGATTGACAGTGCAGGGCAGCGATCCTCCTGCACTGTCTCGTTCTGAAATCGTGCGCCCGCGCCGCCGCTCTGTATTCGGCGCAGGCGCGGTGAGCAGAGGACAGCAGGCACCAGCGTCCTCTGCTCACCGCGCCTGCGCCCGAATACAAGCGGCGGCGGCGCACTTCAGAAGCAGACAGTGCAGGAGGATCGCTGCCCTGCACTGTCAATCAAAGTGTGAAGGCGTGCCAGCAGGTTGCCGGACGAGCCGCTAGGAGCAGGGCAACGCCCCTGCTCCTAGAGGCTAATTTACATAATATAAAAGTAAGTTTTTCAGACTATATATACAGCGGATTTTTATAAAAAAGACATTATCAAGCTGGTCTGACATTAGCACATAGCTAATGTCAGACAGCTTATAATGTCAAAAGTTGGTGACAGAAACCCTTTAAGTGGGGAAAATTGGCTTCTACCTCACAGGGTTTTTTTTCCTTCCTCTGGATCATCTAGCAGGATGACAGGCCAAACTGGATGGACAAATGTCTTTTTTAGGCGTTATGCTACTATGTTACTAGATAGATAGATAATAGGAATATAGATAGATAGATAGATAGATAGATAGATAGATATCCAGCGCAAAAAAGAAGAGCAGCAGCACAGTCTGTTAGGTGATACTGGGGTGCAGTCCCTCTGGGACAATAGGCAGTAGTCCACTGAAAGATCCAAAATGTAAAAGTGAGGCAGCACTCCAATGGTAGTGAATGGTGGTGGACCCGTTTATTCCCAAGGCAACATCTCAGACCAGCACAACGAGGCCTTTGTCAAGCTTGTCATTTTTGCATTATAGATAGATAGACATGCCCTTCTTAGAGAATGGTTATACCTAAGTACTGCCATATAATGCCTGCATAATACCACCATGCAGTATCCAAATAATACCGCTATACAATGTCTAATAATGAAAGAGCCCCTGGTGAAGGTTTACATGCCTCATTCTCCGTTTTCTCCTTTGGGGGTCTTCTAGGCAACACAAAGCTTAGGCAACTGCCCGGTTTGCCGCGCTCTAAAACCGTGCCCACTACTTAGGATAATGTGTAGATGCTGTAACTTTTAAAGCAAAACATTCTACATTTTTGCCAAAAAGTTCTTTTCACGTTACATTTGCGTTTATTGAAGCAGCCTAGCAGCACAGTCACCAGGATAAAACGAGGGCCGTATGTCTGCAAGGCTGACACCTCGATTGATGTTAAACAATGTTTTTGTGTCAGAGCAGAGACTGGAGAGCGGTGGCTGGAGAATTTCTCCATGCATGGAAATTATGAGCACATTATGGATGACAGCCTTGTGAGGTTTGTACGGATTTGCTGAACTGTATGTTTTCCTCTTGTTTTGAGCACCAAACCAGCTGACACAGCCATTCCTGTGTAGATGATAAAATGCATATATTTATGCACGCCATAAAGTGGATGGGCTCATGTCTGAGCAGGCTATATAGCAATGTCTGCTGCAGATAGACTAGTTTAGATGTTGCTGTCACCGAATCCCAGATTGCTCTGAAAGCCCCACAAGCAATAAAGTCCTGCCTGTCCGAATCTAATCAGAATGTATAATGTTCCATCAGGTCTCCTTATGTCCTCCAATAACAATTTATATGTAATGTAAACCATTCAAACCAAATGTGGAAATCAATAATACCTGGATGTGGTAGCAAGCCTTTTGGGTGACTTGTTTATGGGGCTGGAGATCATTCTCGACACCCATTGATTTCACCTCTGCCCCAGAGACACATGTAAACGGCATAATAAACTGCACATTCGCCATCGGATTCCAGCTGCGAGGTATCTCCTGGTCGGAGCCCAGCTCAAGCTTACAGGATAAACTGTGTGGCTGATCAGGACCTTCAAAAAGAGCAGTGAAGAAGGTGTTAGAGCAGGGGAGAAATAGTCCTTCCTGGGGGTCTGGGCATGGGCGTAACTACCAGGGTAGCAGGCATGGCATCTGCTATGGGGCCCCGATGACTAAGGATGCCCATCTCCACTCAGACATGCAGTATGTGATGTATATGGTCAATGGAAGAGGGCATTACTATTTGCATTATTTTTATGCTGTGACCTCACTGATTCATTTCTGTACATCACCTTGAGTACATATGACTGTGAGCCTTACTGCTGTGCTGTGACATCATTGGGCACATTATGCCTGTGCTGTAACTTCATTGTGTACATAATCCCGCCATTGTGACATCACTGTGTGCATTATCCCATCATTGTGACATCACTGTGTGCATTATCCCACCATTGTGACATCACTGTGTGCATTATCCCACCATTGTGACATCACTGTGTGCATTATCCCATCATTGTGACATCACTGTGTGCATTATCCCACCATTGTGACATCACTGTGTGCATTATCCCATCATTGTGACATCACTGTGTGCATTATCCTATTATTGTGACATCACTGTGTGCATTATCCCATTATTGTGACATCACTGTGTGCATTATCCCATCATTGTGACATCACTGTGTGTATTATCCTATTATTGTGACATCACTGTGTGAATTATCTTATTGTGGCATCACTGTGTGCATTATCCCACCATTGTGACATCTGTGTGTGCATTATCCCACCATTGTGACATCACTGTGTGAATTATCCTACCATTGTGACATCACTGTGTGCATTATCCCACCATTGTGACATCACTGTGTGAATTATCCTACCATTGTGACATCACTGTGTGCATTATCCCACCATTGTGACATCACTGTGTGAATTATCCCACCATTGTGACATCACTGTGTGCATTATCCTACCATTGTGACATCACTGTGTGCATTATCCTACCATTGTGACATCACTGTGTGCATTATCCTACCATTGTGACATCACTGTGTGCATTATCCTACCATTGTGACATCACTGTGTGAATTATCCTACCATTGTGACATCACTGTGTGCATTATCCTACCATTGTGGCATCACTGTGTGCATTATGAAAACCAACATAGTTTTTGTTGCTGATAAAAAACTTTGCAGGATACTTAAGACTTAGGCCCCATTCACACGTCCGCAATTTAGTCCGCATCCATTCTGCAATTCTGCGGAATGGATGGGGACCCATTCATTGTGAATGGGGCCGGACATGATGCGGAAAGCATGTGTTCTCCGCTTCGGCATTTGCAGAGCCGAAACATCCGGCCGCGGCTCCGCAAAAGATAGAGCATGTCCTGTTTTTGTCCGCAACCTGCGGACAAGAATAGGCATCTCTAAGGGGAGTGCCGGCATGGTGTGTTGCGAATCCGCAACACACTACGGATGTCTGAATGGGGCCTTAGGCCTCTTTCACACGGGCAAGAATTCCGCACTGAATCCGGACCCATTCACTTCAATGGGGCTGTGTAGATGAGCGGTAACTTTCACGCATCACTTGTGCGTTGCGTGAAAATCGCAGCATGTTTTATATTCAGCGTTTTTCACGCAACGCAGGCCCCATAGAAATAAATGGGGCTGCGTGAAAATCGCAAGCAACTGCAAGCAAGTGCGGATGCGGTGCGATTTTCATGCATGGTTGCTAGGAGATGATAGGGATAAGCAACCCCGGACCCCATAAAAGGACCTGCAAAAGGACCTTTGATGACGTAATCGCTCTCACCACGTGGTGAGCCCGGTGACGTCAGCGAAGGTCCTGCTGAATAAAGATAGAAGATCTTTCTATCTTCATTCAGCAGGACCTGCGCTGACGGCACCGCGCTCACCACGTGGTGAGGGCGATTACGTCATCAAAGGTCCTTTTGCAGGTCCTCAAAAAAGAAGAAGATGATGCCTGACTGCGCGATCAATGAGATGAGGTGAGTTAATTATTATTATTTTTTAACCCCTCAATGCACATTTTAGTAAGCATTCTGTATTAAGAATGTTATTATTTTCCCTTAAAACCATGTTAAAAGGGAAAATAATAAAATCTACACCGAACCCAAACCCGAACTTCAATGAAGAATTTCGGGTCTGGGTACCACATTCAGCTTTTTTCTCACGCTCGTGCAAAATGCATTGCAATCGCGCAGAAAGAATTGAACAACGCAACGGAATCACAGTCAAAACTGACTGAAATTGCGTGCACACTCCCGCGGGTTTCTCGCAATGCACCCGGGACGCATCCGGAGCAAATCGGGAACGCCCGTGTGAAAGAGGCCTTAAGATTGCCTAACTGTTAAATATTACAGAGAGTCCTAGATAAGTTGGCAGCATGGGCAAGAACGTAGCGGATCAATTTAATATTGATGTACAATAATGCACCTAGATCACGGTAATCGTCCGGCTGTATTCACGTTAAGGAGGACCCGTCACCACAATATCCAATACAATCAGGCAGGACTGCACTTTGTGGTGGCCGCTTCTCGTTGAATACTTTGGAGCAGATTTATTAATAATGTCAAAAATAAAGCTAGCATTCAGAGGAGACGGGCAGAAGATGTGTCACATATATCACAGTGCATCCACTGTGAGGCATCTTGAATATCTAGTGAGTAGGGATGAGCAAGTTATTCAAAAATTCGATTCGGCTGCTTCGCCGAGTCTTACTAAAAAATTTGCTTTGTGACAAATTACTTCATCATGAAGCGCATTTCTTTGTAAGTACTGGGTGCAATGACAGTGAGCAGCGATTGGGCCGCTCTGCCTAATTGTACTCTCCAGATGCTGCGTTCATTCATGATCGCGGCATCTAATATAAATAACAGAGTATAATTAAATTAAAACTTAAATTAAAAAAATAAAAATAAAATCATACTTACCTGATTCATTCTCTCGCGGTGGGCTGGCTGCCACCATCTTGCTTAAAGATCTTGCGTGAAATCACCCTCGACCTATGGTGACTTCATACGTGATTCACGGGGTTTCATGCAAGATCTTCAAGCAAGATGGTGGTGGCCGGCCTGTCGCAAGCAAATGGATCAGGTAAGTATGTTTTTTTACACTATTTCAGGTATAAATTAATTTGCTACCACAAAGCACGAGAAAATTCGGCTTTGCAATGAATCAAATTCATCCTGAAATTCGGATCTGGTGAGGAGCAAAAATGATAACATTTGCCATAGTAAATCTGCCCCATTGCATCCTGTTGAGGTATGTGAAATTGTGCAGGGCAATCTGGCTCCCTTGCTATAAATTAAAGGGGTTTTCTAAGACTTTTTTTAATCAGTATATGATTGGTGGGGGTCCAACACCTGGGACCCCGTCGATGAGCTGTTTGAGAAGGCACCAGCGATAGCGCCGCGGCCTTCTCACAGCTTTGCCTAGTGACATCACAATCGTCGGCCACAAGGCCTAGGCCAGGGGTCAGCAACCTTCAGCACTCCAGCTGTTGTCAAACTACAATTCCCAGCATGCTCCATTCATTTCTATGGGAGTTCTGAGAAGAGCAGAGCAATTATGCATGCTGAGAGTTGTAGTTTCACAACAGCTGGAGTCCCAGAGGTTGCCTACTGCTGGCCTAGGTGCTGCTCAGCCCCATTTGAGTGAATTGTGCTAATTGGCGATACAAGGCACAGCCGCTGTACAATGTATGGCGGAGTGCTTGGTGAGGAGAAAGAAGACCGCAGCAATCAGATACCTATAACTTTCAGAGGATAGGTCATCATTAGGATAGTCTTAGAAAACCCTTTGCTAAAAGGATTCTTTACTTTTAACTGGTTTTACCCATGCTGCTAAAGAACCCACCCAACACTGGTGCACCCGTACTTACTATGCCCCATGAGGCAGGTATACCTGCATAGAACACATGGTGGGTGACTAGATAGTCTTCACTGACTTATGTGTGTGACCAATCTTCCCCTTTCTTCATTTCTTATCTCACGGGGAACACTGACCCTATGGTGGTTCTTCATGAAGAATGCATAATAAAAACAATGTCCACTTTGGTTTACAGAAGACCATTGTAGACAAACAGCAAATTACAAGAAGACCAGCTCAAGAACCATTATATACATACAACAACATAAAATATATATTTACTAGAATTTTTGTCTGGGAGTCGATCAATCTTCCACACAACAGCTTTGTATGCATTCTCGTATTTTGCTGTCCCGATCGTTACTTGTATTACCGGCTCTGATTCGATTTCATATCCAGTACTAAGACAAGCTCTTCTGTTCATCTTCGTCTTTAGAGACCTTTGCCTCTGCAGACTAACAGTCCAAAGTGCTTTTACCCATGGTGCAGGTACCGGGAAGTGGATAGTAATATTTTCACAGTATTTCACCTGTGAAGGACCCACCATACTACTGGACATGTTTAAGAAAGCTTGGAGCTCCACATAGGCTCCTTGTATCACAGCCAAGCTCTTTAATGAAAATGGAAGTTCTTTGACATTACAAGGAACCTTAAAACGCATGAGTTCAAACCGGCACGCATCCATCGGTGTGAATTTCACTATCCGGGACTTGTCAAATTCATGTTGCTTAACACATTTGTGGAAATGATATTCCGAAATATTGATCAAGTTTTTCTCACTGTTCTTCTCAAAGTAGTTCAGCTTTTGTAGTTCAATGTCATTTAAAGTTAAAAAACACTCCATGCCGCTATTAATGAAACTAAGACAATACAACTGACAGACCACCGACTTGTCTCTTAGCTTTCCTTCTTTTGATATTTGGCCCCAAAAATTGTCCACTAGCTCCACCAACATTTCAGGCTCTTCATAAGTTTTCTTCTGTTTCGAAACTGGCGAAAGCGACAAAAGCTCCTCCTCTATTGTCGTAATAAAGTCCATCAAATCAGAATACTCTGTGGTTCCCAATTTTAACATTTGCTCGATTTCTGACTCATGAACCACTTCAGGTTTTGGATGATATTTCCTTCTTTCCACATAGGTTACATTTTCTATCTTAACAGTGTGTATTTTATTTGAAACTCCTAAGTTTTCGAGCTTTGGTTCCGAAAGTCTGCAGAATTGATGAAGCTGAAATTCTTTGAACGGTTTTTCAAGGCCCTTTTCATAATACATTTGCAGACTTCCACCAGATACAACTTTCAGGTAAATAGGTCCCCACTGCCTGGAAGACATCATGTTCTTTTTTTCTGGTATCCTCAACATGAAAGGCCACCCATCTTTCCTCTGACTTCTAAAGAGACTTTGTGGAATAAATGATGGGCTTTCACTTTCAGTACAGGCAGGCTGATGCCTCAAGTTGTCAGGTGGGTCAGTCTTTAAATGCTGAAGCCGTTCACAAACATAACTAAAGGAACAGTGGTTAAGACTCTTCTGGTTATTAGAGGTTTCCTTCTCGGATATATTATATTCCTGCTTTGCAGACTTTTTTTCTTTTGAGTGAGATTCAGCTGTAGTGCTGGAAGAACTTGTGGCATCATTGTTCCAAAATGGGCTTGAGAAGGCACAATCATTTTGAGAGTTATCTAAATGGAAAAGTGAAAAATGTCCTAAACTATTATTACTTTTGTACGGTGAAGGATTCTGATGTGTGCTGTTTGTATCTGCAAAGGATGAAATAGTTGGAGTCTGAACTGTTGTCAACGGAGTTGATCCTTCAGAAAATGTATAATGGTGGTTCTGAGACCTCTCAGCTCTAGGATACAAGTTAAACGATACTTGTTTAGGGGTGCACGGCGTGGATGGGCTGTCCTTAATAGGGGTACAAAGAGGGGAATTGCTTGGAGGACCAGGACTCATGAAGAAGTCAATTATTGGAGATGTGAGAGGGGTGGTGGAGTTGGAGGAAGAAATGCTTGTCATCCGTTCATGAGACAGGCTTAGTTTAAGTTCACTTGGTTTAGAGCCATGTGCATTCTCATGAGGACATATTGGGGATTTTTGTGGAGACTGGAACAGATTTTCATCATCAAAAGTTACCCAGTTATCATGATTTGGTGAAGACATTCTCCTTGAATTTGAATGGTCTGGAAAAGAAAAAAAAAGTTAATTAGTTCACCTGTTACTGATCCTCAATTTTTAATCATTCTGTACAGTCTAGTTTTTAACTATAACTTTTAATTAATGTACTGACCTCTTCATTAAAATTTTAAATGGAAAGCTGAGGATCAATCTTCCGGGCAGAACTATTTACCACATATACAACCAGGTTCATAAATATTGGGACACCGACACAATTCTAAAAATGTTGGATCTGTACACCACCACAATGGATTTGAAATGAAACGAACAAGATGTGCTTTATCTGCAGACTGTCAGCTTTAATTTGAGGGTATTTACATCCAAATCAGGTGAACGGTGTAGGAATTACAACAGTTTGCATATGTGCCTCCCACTTGTTAAGAGACCAAAAGTAATGGGACTGAGTAATAGTCATAAGTCAAACTTTCACTTTTTAATACTTGGTTGAAAATCCTTTGCAGTCCATTACAGCCTGAAGTCTGGAACGTATAGACATCACCAGACGTTGGGTTTCATCCCTAGTGATGCTCTTCCTGGCCTCTACTGCGACTGTCTTCAGTTCCTGCTTGTTCTTGGGGCATTTTCCCTTCAGTTTTGTCTTCAGCAAGTGAAATGCATGCTCAATCGGATTCAGGTCAGGTGATTGACTTGACCATTGCATAACATTCCACTTCTTTCCCTTATAAAACTCTTTGGTTGCTTTTGCAGTATGCTTTGGGTCATTGTCCATCTGCACTGTGAAGCGCCGTCCAGTGAGTTCTGAAGCATTTGGCTGAAAATGAGCAGATAATATTGCCCAAAACACTGCAGAATTCATCCTGCTGCTTTTGTCAGCAGTCACATCATCAATAAATACAAGTGAACCGGTTCCATTGGCCGCCATACATGCCCACGTCATGGCACTACCACCACCATGCTTCACTGATGAGGTGGGATGCTTAGGATCAGGATCAGTTCCTTTCCTTCTCCATACTCTTCTCTTCCCATCACTCTGGTACAAGTTGATCTTGGTCTCATCTGTCCATAGGATGTTTTTCCAGAACTTTGAAGGCTTTTTTAGATGTCGTTTGGCAAACCCTAATCTGGCCGGCCCGGTTTTTGAGGCTCACCAATGGCTTACATCTTCAGGTGAACCCTCTGTATTCACTCTGGTTAAGTCTTCTCTTGATTGTTGACTTTGACGCACATACACCTACCTCCTGGAGAGTGTTCTTCATCTGGCCAACTGTTGTGAAGGGTGTTTTCTTCACCAGGGAAAGAATTCTTCGGTCATCCACCACAGTTCTTTTCCATAGTCTTCCGGGTCTTTTGGTGTTGCTGAGCTCATCGGTGCGTTCCTTTTTTTTATGAATGTTCCAAGCAATTTTTTTGGCCGCGCCTAATGTTTTTGCTATCTCTCTGATGGGTTGGTTCTGTTTTTCAGCCTAATGATGGCTTGCTTCACTGATAGTGACAGCTCTTGGGATCTCATCTTGAGAGTTGACAGCAACAGATTCCAAATGAAAATAGCACAATTGAAATGAACTCCGGACCTTTTATCTGCTCATTGTAATTGGGATAATGAGGGAATAACACACACCTTGTCCCATTACTTTTGGTCCCTTAAAAAGTGGGAGGCACATATGTAAACTGTTGTAATTCCTACACCGTTCACCTGATTTGGATGTAAATACCCTTAAATTAAAGCTGACAGTCTGCAGTTAAAGCACATCTTGTTCGTTTCATTACAAATTCATTGTGGTGGTGTATAAAGCCAAAAATGTTAAAATTGCGTCGATGTCCCAATATTTATGGCCATGACTGTATATTAACATCTACACAACACAGTGTCATACTTTGCACTGTGTAAATCAATTTCTTTATACAAGATAAATTGAATATTCTACCATATGGGCCTTTATGAAATTGGAGTATCATTAATCCTGCACCAGGTTTATGTTAGAATTCTATCTGTGCGCCAAAGAATTGCGTCCATGCACCAAAAAACTGTCTAGTCCATGTTTATGGCACTTATAAGTGGGTGTCGTTGTACTCTAAAACTGTGCCAAAATATGTTTTGTCACACAAAGCAGCATTTAGGCCATGCCTGCTTTCCAATGAAGCCACTCCCCCTTTTCGGGTGAGTCGTAAAATGCTGTGTCGTAAAAAGGAAATGCATGCCAGTTTTTTGTTTACCTGCAAGGGATGAAATGGCGTCTGAACAGTCAGACTAAGTTTATCCTTCAAACAATGTATAATGGTGGTTCTGAGACCTCTCAGCTATAAAAGATACGTGTTTAAGGGTGCACAGAGTGGATGCGCTTTCCTTAATAGGAGTACAAAGAGGGGATTTCAAGCAATACATTTCTCTAAAATTACATTAATTGATATCTACTGATAAATAATACAAAAAATACACCCCCTAAGCTTCGGAGCAGCGACTGTGTAGGCACTCTCTGCCTCTACTCTGCAAAAAATTGTCAGGGCCAATATAAATCTGCCCTTACAATTTTGTGGCAGGTGGGTACTTCTTCGCCTGTGGGAATATCCCCTCACTAGTGAAGAAGCCCTGCTGATGAGACATATCGATCCATTGGAATCGATTTGCTCATCTCTAATACAAATCCATCTTTGCTAAGCTCCCCCTAGTGGTGGCTGCAGTAAGTCAGAATGTAATGATTGGAGGAGGACATATCTAAACCATTCTGAGATTGTTTTCTCGCGATACATTGTACTTCATGATTGTGAAAACATTTTAGTCGATATAATTCACCTTCATTTATTAATAAATCACAAATTTACAGAAAATTTGGAAAAATTTGCAATTATCAAAATTTGAATTTCTCTGCTTTTAAGGCAGATAGTGATACATCATAAGAGTTATTACCTTCCATTCCCCATATGTCCACTTTCATGTTTGCATCATTTTGTAAATGTAACTTTATTGTTTAGGATCTTAAAGAGGACCTTTCACTGATCCACAGTTTATTAGGTAAAGCTATGTACATGGAGAGCGGCACCCAGGGATGACCCTGCACTTACTTGTATCCCTGGGTGCCGCTCCGTTCGTCCTCTGTAGCCCCTGGTACCGGCGCTCGTGCTTCTCCAATTTTGCCTGGGGCTGAGACATCTTCTTTTGCCCTGGGCGTCTCCTTCTCCCAGAGCTGGAGCACTGGCCAATCGCAGCTCTCAGCTCATATCCTGAATATGAGCTGAGCGCTGCGATTGGCCAGTGCTATATGTATGTTTTTGCACGGTTTTTATTTTTTTACATTTTTCATCTGACAGGGTAAATCATGTGATATTTTCATAGAGCAGGTTGTTACGAACATAGCGATACCCAATTTGTCAATTTTTTTTGCAGAATGGGCAGATCGCGGACCCATTCAAGTGAATTTGTCCAGGATCCGCTGCGGCTGCCCCACAGTCAGTGCCCGTGCATTGCGGCCTGCAATTTGCGGCCCGCAGCAAGGGCACGGGACAACTACGGCTGTGTGAAAGAGGCCTTTTTTTGATGAAAGCTGACAAAAATGGCTTTTTTAGCACAGTTTTTATATATTTTCTTTTACTGTGTTGACCGGACGGGTGGATCATGGGATATTTTTATAGAGCAGGTTGTTACGGACGCAGCGATACATAATATGTGTGTTTTATATTTTTTTTATTTTTTTTACCATTTTAAATGTCTCTTTTTATGGAGAAGGTTTTTTTTTATCGAAACTTTATTTTTTTTTATTGGTAAAAACACTTTTATTTCACTTTTATTATTTATGGGACTTCAACATTTCAGGGTCTGATCCCTGTTTCAATACAGAATAATACATCTGTATTGTGATGTATTGAACTGTCAGTGTCTTACACTGTAAGACGCTGACTGTTGCCTTGAAGACCCAGCCCTGTTGCTGGATCTCCTGGGCTTCCGTAGCTGGCAGTTCTGATGCCTGTTCAAGGCATCGGGGCTTCCATAGCAACCATTGGGTCCCCGTCACCGCAGCACGGGAACCTGATGGGGATGTACAAGCTGCCGCAAACCCCCTGAATGCCGGTCAGCGTGACCGCAGCATACAGGGGGTTAATCTGCCGGGTTCAGTGTTTCCACTGATGCTGGCGGATACAGCCGGGGCCCGGCTGTCAGTATCAGCCGGGCCCCTGCTGCTGATAGCGGCAGCGCATGTGGGGCAGCCGGTTAACCCTAGGACGAGAATGCTTGTCCTAAGATGTTAAGTACAGGCCAGTTAGGACGAGCAACCTGTTAAATGCCTGCAGCACCTGTTACCTATTTATCTATCTATTTATTTATCTATCTATCTAAAAGTTAATTATGGATCTCAACCAAACTTGAAACATATAACCTGCATGATCCAACTTAAAATACTAGTGGGTTAACAGGTAACATGATTCTGGAAGATTCTAATAAAACAATGTGTTTTTGATGTGTTAAAACCTATACACTAATGTAATTGTAGCTACTGAGGCACTGCTTCTCACTCTGCCTCTCATCTCCCTGTATGTGCTTTCTAAAAGACAACTATATATTGTCCATAGCAACCAACCACAGCAGTGTTAGAATTTTTGCCCATACAAACCAATCAGCACAGCTTTTATTTTACTGCTGTTTCTTACAATTCTGTAGACCTTTGTTTACTAAGGGCTCATGTGTCTGCATCCCTTCTGCAATTTTGCGTAACGGATGCGAACCCATTCATTTCAATAGGGGCCACAAAATTGCGGACAGCACACTGTTGGGAGCTCCCCATACAGATTAAACTGTTGGCTAAACTCAACGGCCAACGAGTTCGGCCAACAAACGGTAGGCCTTTTAAAAAAAGTGAGGATGCGATGCGTTTTTCACTGATGGTTGCTAAGTGATGTTGTTTGTAAACCTTCAGTTTATCACGCGCGTGAAAAACGCATCAAAACGCATTGCACCCGCGCAGAAAAAACTGAACAACTGAACGCAATTGCAAACAAAACTGACTGAACTTGCTTGCAAAATGGTGCGAGTTTCACTGAATGGATCCTGAACGCATCCGGAGCCAATCCGTCACGCTCGTGTCAAAGAGGCCTAATTCTGCAACATTATAAGAGTCTTGAATTTCTTTCTACATAACTCTAGGCAAATTTGCTTTTCAGCATAGAAATGCTGGCTGACAATCCTATAGAGAGCTGTAATGACAGCTATATTGGTTGTCATCCAACTTTCCAGGAAACGGATATAAGATTTTTAACAGCTCAGCAGAAGGTGACATCTCAAACTGATGTTTACTGGTGATGAATTTATTTTGGGAGAAATTCTCTTTATCGCTGCATTTTTCCAATCTTCTATTACTGGCAGTCCTGCATAATACTGCCTCGGGCCGTTTTCTCAGTCTGTCTTATTACAGGCTTGCTGCTCAGGCAAAATGACGATAGCTGCTAATTTCATGCCACACAATTTAAGGCAGATTATTTCTTTGATTTTTATTGTTAACGAACCATCCATTATTCTGGGAAGCCAACGCAAATTCCGTGCATTGAGTAAATTGGTGCGCAGAGAACACTTCCTTCTCCGGCGACAGCCTGTTTTCATTTACGAGCCCACGTATAATTATACCCCATACCCTTAGTATTTAAAGGAATATTATATTTTCGCACCAAGATTGCGGTATAGAAAATGGAATATATTTCAGAGGCTGAAATTCAAAGGAATCATTTCTAGCCCTGCTGGACAGCGTGTTTATATGTAAACCGGAAAATGAGGGGGAGGGGAAATCCATTTACAAAAACCTGTTTATCAGTTCTTTGTAATGAAAAAAAAAAAAGGAACAGGCAGGATAATGAAATGCCCAGACATACCAGTATCAGAAACAGCCAAATGCATAAGTATTAGCGCAGCTAATGCCGCACCATTAATGGCCTGAAAGCTGCTGTAATATATAATACCAAAGGGTGTCATTACTTTCACACACACAGTTATGATGCACGAGCAGAAAAGCCAGTGATAGAATGTTTTTCGGTTGCAAAGTACATACAGCTTCCTTTTTAGGATAAGGAACATCATTTAGATGCAAGTCTCTTCGAAATTTAACATTGACAGCATGAGTGAGGCGATGGCAAGATCCATAGTTCTCTAAAAAGTTTGGGAATATTTCCCTTCATTGCGTTGGGCTATGTTCCCGTGTGTCAGTGTGGATGCAGCCATGCTGGTTTATTACAGACAGGTATTTTTCCAGTGCAGACTGCATTATACTACTGTGTATAGCTATGAACAAGAATGGATGTCCGGGAAGGCCTATGCCTATGGCAGCCATGCTGGAAGGGGAGGCTGGTCCTCAGAGCGGACTTATTGCATTGACTATGTATGGTGTAGGTATGGTGCTTTTTACTCCAGGCTGTTGTTTAGCAATTATTTGCATAAGGGGTAGAGACTATTGTTAATCGCGAGTACTCTAATCGCAAATTTTTATCGCGAATATTGGCACTTCGAGAATACACGAAGATCTAGAATATAGTGCTAAATCTTCGTAATCGCGAATATTCAATTTTTTTTTTTCCACCAGTACTACTGCTTCTTGCTTGTAGGCCAATGAGAAGGCCGCAATATCTTTGTCTGAGCTTAGCAACATCCCTACAAACCAATAGGCAAGTTGCCTACCCCTTACTATATAAGAACCTCCCCAGCAGCCATTTTCTGCAGTTTTATGCAGTTCTGAGAGAGACAGCAGTGTCATTGCTGTGCTCTGTGCTTTGCTGTGTCATCTGGATCCTTATTCAATTACATTAGATAGTTAGTTATCTCATATATATAATACAGATAGTTAGTGGCAGATAGTCAGTGTAGGTTAGATAGTGATATAGTGTAGCTGATAGGTTCCAGTGCAGGGTGTTAGGTAGTGTGATAGGAATTACTGTGCTGCGATAGGGATTAGTGTCTTTGTCTTAAAAAAAAAAAAAAAATACAGTAATCAGGAGTTCTTCCTCACAGTCAAGAAAGTTGCTGCCAACCATTTTCTCCCGTCTCAGGAAACTTCTAGCAGCTTAAAAAATGTAGCAAAAGTGAGCCACGTCTGTATAACGCGCACAATATGCGCATATTACATTGCCGATTTTCGTAATCAAGAAAATAATGGCTGGAGATCACCAATTCTAGAGTTTATTCGCAAAATGTCACGAAAACGAATATTGCCTATGATGCTTATTACTAGTGGAGACGAGCGACGTTTTGAAAAATTAGATTTGGCCGATTTGCCAAGGTTTGCCAAGAAATTAGATTTATTCCGAATTAATTTGTCATGAATTGCTATAAATCATATTCCTTCCCACTTGGTGGCCTAATCTCAGTGTGAAGGCTTGGAAGATAACCCTTACGTCGGCAGCCGGGCATTTAAAAATGGAGCCTGCTGGTGCGTGCAGTGGATGCCATAACTGCCAGCTGTCTGCTGTTTTAAAGAGCAGAGACCCAGCACTAATGTCCACGCCAGGCATTTTTTAACCCTTGAGATGTTGTTGTCATCCGGATGTGGTCCGGGTTCCCCTGTCGGGGATTGGCGGAGCCGGAGCGTGTATGCCGCAGCCCCTGTCCTCCTGTGTGATGGTAGGAGAGATAGTACACAGCATTGAGTCAGAAAAACTTTTCTCAAAGCAATAAAACTGAGGGATCCACAACAGGGATGACTATAATCCCATGTGGATCCTTCCTTAAGGTCCGGGACCGGAATCCCTCCCTACTATGAAACTAGTGGTATTTTGCTTTTAAAATTATTAGGGTTAAAACCAGATGCTGAACATCGTGGATGGATCAAATATGGCCGCTGGATTATTGCAGCAATACTGTCCCTAGCGGATGAGCGCTTGTCACATCTCTCCCTGTGCTCAGCTCACAGGACAATGGCGGAGACAGCGGAGGATCAGGGTTTAATAGGACTGTGAAGTCACAGGGGATGGCTACCTGCGGACTGGCTGGCTGCACTGCATAATGAGTCATATCGTGTTCCTAGGCTATTTATTTTCACTTTGTAACACATGCCGCCGCCATTTTATAAAAAAAACGGATTTGTTACTACGAAACGCAAGGAAATTCAAATTCGTGTGATTGAATTTTTCCTAAACTTCGGACCGAATTCCGCTTTGGATGCTTCGATTTGCTCAACACTAATAAGAGGCATAGCTTTATTAGTGGAGGGAGTCTAAGGGGTCAGGTATTTTACAGCTTTAAATTTCTTTGATGGAAACACAGTACTGATTATGGCATAGTCCTCCAAATTAGCATGAGTGAACAGTTTAGAAGGAGAGGAGAAGCCTGATAAGTGGAGAAAGAAGCATTTTTTATTTCTGATAAGATATATTACAAAGTTTTCTATATTCCCCTGTAATGATGAGTTATGCACAGTTTGTTCAAAATTCTTTTTTCAAGTGAACATACCTGCTGTTAACTATAAAGATCGGAACAGCTCTCCTGTTTTCAGTTCTTTTATGGGGGCGCTGTGGTATATTTCCCATCTTGTGTAAATGATACAAAATGGAAGTAAAGCTCGCAGGGTGGGGTGCGCATCTATGTACAAACCCCTTGCCAAGGGATGAGACTGGCAAATACTCCCCCTACTGTCGGCGCTGTTAATAACAAGATGATATTATAATGTACACCATCCTGAGCCATTAACATATATGATTTCTCAAGCACCACAAGAACACAGGCTGAAAAACAAAAGTGCCAATCACACATCATTAGAACTGTATGCCGCTTCATCCATCGAGATAAAGACAAAGGTGAGGCATATAATTTAACTTTGATGTCATCAGCATGACAATAGCAGACGGGAGCCACAGTGTTGATGATGGAAGGCAATGCCGGGAATGAATAATGCGTTACTTTGCTCTACGCCTCTAGTACAAGTCTATGTGACTATACACGTAATCTTTATTCAAACTGTTACCTTGGCAACAATCCAATGAAATACAGATACTAAAACCTCGCTGCAATAATAGCATTACAGTAAGGGTCACAAATGCTGCAATCAGATATATCTGTTAATACATCAGCAAGGAAATATACAAAACAGAGGCAGCACTATCACTGTATACAGCGGTCCCTCAAGTTACAATATTAACCCCGTAGTGACCAGCCTGTTTTGGGCCTTACTGACCAAGCGTTTTTCTTCCTTTTTTTCATCGTCTCGTTTCAAGAGCTATAACTTTTTTTATATTTCCGTCTATATAGCTTTATGAGGGCTTGTTTTTTGCGGGACAAGTTGTAGTTTGTAAAGGCGCCATTTTGGGGCACACAAAACTTTCTGATTAACTTTTTATTAACTGTTTCTGGGAGGGAGATGGGAAAAACAGCAATACTGCCACTGCATTTTTACGTTATAAATTTTACAGCGTTCATTTTTTGGTATAAATAACATAATATCTTTATTCTCTGGGTCAGTACGATTACAGTGATACCAAATACATATAGTTTTTTTAAGTTTTACTTTTTTTTTGCATCGCCGCTTCCCAAGATCCAGAACGTTTTACTTTTCTTTCTGCGGAGTTGTGTGAGGACTTGATTTTTGCAGGACGACTTGTATTTTTCATTGGTATAATTTTGGAGGAAATGGTGCTGTTTGATCACTTTTTTTAAGTTTTTTCGGTGGCAACTAAGAATAAATTAGCAATTCGGTCTTTTTTTTGTGATAGTTATGTAGTCCGGGTCGTTATGGACGCGGCAATACCAAACTTTTTTGTTTTTCCACTAAGGGGCCTTAGGCTGGGCTGCCGCTTTTTTACAGAGGCCCAGTCTAAGCACGGCACAGGTTCCCGGCCCTCACATGAGAGCCGCGGGCTCTGCTTTAACAGCCCGGCAGGCAGGAGTGCTAAGACGGGCTGTTTAAAGGGCTTCTGTCACCCCCAAAATGCATTTTTCATTAGCTGACATTAGCTATTCGCTTATGTCAGCTGATCTCAAACATACTTTTTTATTGTCCTGTGTGGTTTAGTTATTTTAAAAAATTTACTTTTATAATATGCAAATCGCTTCACTACCAGCAAGTTGGGAGGTAACTTGCTGGTAGCCGCCGCATCCTCCACTTGCCGACACGCCCCCTTCTCCTGTTAATAGACAGGGCCAGCGAGCGCTCTCCTTAGGCTGGCCCTGTCTGCAGTTCAAATCCCGCGCCTGGAAGACGGGTGTAGGGCTGACATCATCGGCACAGGCGCACTGAGGAAGGAGCGGCCAAGCGAGCATCCTTCTCTCAGAGCGCCTGCTCCGAATGAAGACCGGTACGGCGCAGGCGCAGGATTTGAACTTCAGACAGGGCCACCCGGTGGAGGAGAGCACTCGCTGGCCCTGTCTACCAACAGGAGAAGAGGGCGTGGAGGATGCTGCGGCTACCAGCAAGTTACCGCCCAACTTGCTGGTAGTGAAGCGATTTGCATATCATAAAAGTAAGTTTTTTAAAATAACTAAACCACACAGGACAATGAGAAAAGTATGTTTTAGATCAGCTGACATAAGCGAATAGCTAATGTCAGCTAATGAAAAATGCATTTTGGGGATGACAGAGGCCCTTTAAACAGCCCGTCTTCGCACTCCTGCCGGTCCGGGCTGTTAAAGCAGAGCCCGCGGCTCTCATGTGAGGGCCGGGAACCCGTGCCGTGCTTAGACTGGGCCGCTGTAAAAAAGTGGCAGCCCAGCCTAAGGCCCCTTAGTGACCACCGTAAAAACACATATGGGTGGTCAGTAAGGGGTTAATTGGTTCCAAGACGGCCATTGTATGTTGAAACCATTGTAAGTTGAGTAATCGGTTCCAAAACCCCAAAATATCATCCAAGATAAGAGAAAATGAAGATTTAAGAAAAATAAGCAGATAACTAAGACAGATAAAGCAAGTCCCTATATATAACAGTCAGGATTAGATGCTAACAAGCAACTGATACAGTTATTTTACCAGAGAGGTGTCCTTGATTGGTTGGGTCTGAGTCTGAGACATTGTATGTTGAGTCTGGTGTCAACTTATGATGGGTCAGAGAAGACCACTGTATGTTGAAAAGATTGTATCCTGAGGCCATTGTATCTTGAGAGATCACTGTACTGTGTTTTATAAATGACTATAATGTGAATATATTTTATCTTATGAGAGAAAAATGCTTTGTTCTAGAGATATCAGTTGTTTCTAACCCTCCCCTTTTATCTGAAGTTATTTGCTGCTTGAAACTTGTGAGAAATCAGCCTTGTAAGAACATGACGGACTACCTGCTCACTAAAGGATCAGATTACATCATCCTGTAGAAATTTATGAAAGGAGGGAGAAAGTATAGAAAGCTCAGACAGATTCAGAAGCTAATAGTTAATGTCATATCTCACCCCAAGTGCTTTATTCCCATTACTACTGCTCAGTACTTATATAAAAAAAATATATATATATATATATATATATACACTGTAAGAGGGTGCAAGGTACCGTTGTCGACGGGAGGTACGTGCCACCGAGGTTCCTGGCCTCGGTGAGGTAAGAGCCGGGTTTTTGTGTGTCAGCAGCAGCTAGTGCTGTTTGACACCTTGGTATTTAGTTTGGCTGCAAAGCCAATCCGGGCCGGCTCTTACTGGGAGTAGGCAAAGAGTTGGGTGGGTGCCTATTCCCCACGGTCCAGGCCGGACTTTTCCCGGGCCTTTATAACACAGCCAGCACCAGCAGCTGGGTGTGTGATTGTCCTGGAGCTGCTAATAGTGCTGTGGAGCTCTCTGACCTGGAAGCCTAAGGTGTGAATTACCTCCCTCTGACAGGGGAGCTCAGGACTCTGTGTGCTGGGATCTGAGGGCTGTGGTTTGGGACCGGAGGCTGTAGCCGAGCCGGAGGACTCAGACCCCTGTAAAAGCGAACAGGCTGTCTAAAAAAGCCTGCCTATGGACTTGCTAACACCCAGGAGCTAAGGTGACTTTTCCGTTTATGAACTTTTGTGTGTGTGAACAAACACCAAGCCACCTGTTTTTGTGTGATGCTCCTTTTTGTGTGAATAAAACACGGACATTTGATTTACTAGCTTAAACGTTGCGTCTGTACTGCGCCCGCTAGTCCTATCTACCAGAGCGAATCCCCACAACACACACACACTATAATATCATTTATGATGCTTATGGGTGATCATGAGTGAGTTAGAAAGCAGAATCTGCTGTCTCCGTATGTACTCTGTGGGCAGACATCATTACAGCTCATTTCCACCTACCACCCAAGAGACAACTGAGAATGAGACATAAAGCCTACATCCAGATACAAGCCATGTAATGGTGACCTATAGTGTAATCTCTTGTGTTTACATGGCAGCTTGTTCTAAAACATTTAGGTGTGCTGTATCATGAGGGAAATTTTGAAGCCAGTTTTTCTTTTGAAAATGACCCACTGTTTAAATCACATTTTTAGGTTAAACACTTTTTTGCAGAATTTATGTAGATTTTTCTATGTCACTATCTATATTTAAAAAAAAAAAAACTAAAATCCTGCTGTGCTGTCCCAGCTATTACTCTAACTAGAATTCACTAAATTGTACTGTGTTATATGTTATCAACTAAAATGGGGCAATAGTGAGAAAATAACTTGGAGCTATGTGATGTCACTTTTTTACAGATGCATGCATCATCACTGTGGCCTAGTAGTCACTGCAGAGCTCAGAAAACTGGTGACAAGGGACCAATAATCAATTTCAAGAGCAGGAATAATACACTTTTTGCAGGGTTAAATGATTATTCACTCTATATGGCCTCATGCACACGAACGTATTTTGGGTCCGCGTCCGAGCCGCACATTTTGCGGCTCGTGCGCGGACCCATTCACTTCAATAGGGCCACAAAAGATGCGGACAGCACTCCGTGTGCTGTCTGTGTCCTTTGCTCCGTTCCGTGGCACCGCAAAACAAATATAGCATGTCCTATTCTTGTCCGTTTTGCGGACAAGAATAGGCATTTCTACAATGGGCCGCGTTCCGCTCCGCAAATTTCAGAACGGAACGCGGAACAGCTTCTGTGTTTTGCGGATCCGCGGAATGCGGACCGCAAAACACCTACAGTCGTGTGCATGAGGCCTATTCCTCATCATTTCTCTACACCGAGCCTGTTTTCCACCTCTAGAACGCCCTTCACAGAGTTGCCCGCTTTGTCCGCTGCACATTATTTTCCATGCAGCAAGACGTTCTGAAAGAATGAACTCTGCTATAACAAATAACACCGCTTTCTCAAAAAGCGCATTAGTATGCGCGATCCGCAGTGTTTTAATTGTAAGCCATCAGTGCAGTATAAGAATAAAGTAATAATAAGAAGAATAATTAAATCTAAATATAAAGACCTAAAATGCACAGCAGATGTTGTGACTTTGAAAACTTTGCATAAAGCAACTAAAATTACAGCTCGGTGATCTTAAAGCAACAATGCACAGATCAATGCACATTATAAATCAGGACACATTTCTATGCAGTATTTTATATTAAAATAGAGAAGAAAGCTGTGGCAGCATAGCACACCTAGGAGTCATAAAGACGCTGATTGATGATTTTAAAGAGGATTTGACATTGCTCTGGACACATCTATTATAATTAACAATTAAATTATTTCTGACATAACAATTCAGGAGCATTTTTTCTTTTTTGTGCTGTTCCTCTGTTATTTCTCCTAGAAATATATGAATGAATTGTCAACTCTGTGTTGCCCATGTATGGTTGCTCCCCCCAACAAATTGACGCTGTCTGTCAAAGTCAGATTGTGCAGGGACATACCTCACTGACAAGGGGAATGTAACATCTATTTATTCCTACATTTCTAGGAGAAATAACAGAGGAACAACATAGTGCATAGTGCTAATAAATGGTGTCCCCGAATTGTTTTTTCAATCGAACTAGAAGTATTTGCTATAAAAGACATGACAGATCCACTTTAAGACCAATGTGACGATCCATGAGTAGCTGGAGAGGGAAGTACATGAGAGACATGCTCCGTGTCTCTCCTGTCCCTGATCTGTAGCAGTACGTAATGGACTACATATAAGAAAGTTATCCTACTGCACTCCAGCTTCCCCATTCCATTTAAATGGAATTTGTCATCTGTTTTGATCATGGAAAAAAAGTTGACAGCACTAGATAGGCGCTAGGGACAGTAAGGAAATATATATCCTGGAGAGCTTTTATTATCAGGAGTAGTCTGAATATGAACTTTTCTTTTGTTCCACGAAGTACCCAGGAGGTGGGGCTTCACTGTGAAGTGCTCCGTGCATTGAGCTGCTTCACAGCCCCTCCCCTGTGTATTGAGTGACAGTTGCAGCATCCAACCAGGAATCCACTACAGCTGTCACTCAGAGCAGAGGGGAGAAACTGTTAAGCAGTTCAATACACAGTAAAGCCCCGTCTCCAGGGCAGATGTAGGACCAGTGGCTGCAGAATAAAAGTTTATATTCACATTAATCCTGATAATAAAAGTTCAATAAAAGGTACATTTGTCCTGCTCTCCCCGACCTCTTCCTAGGCTGTCAGTAATTTTACATTGAAAAACTGCCGAACTGAATTCCTTAAAATACTTTACAAAATCTATTCAAATAGTGGAAGAATGGATGTCAAATCTTCATATTCTTCATGGACAGAAAAGGAAATTAACACCTTTTCAAAAGCCCTAACCAACTTTATTGTTTTTTTGGCCTCCAGCAAAAATACTTTCTAAGGGCTCTTTTACACTAGCGTTTTTGTTTTCCGGCATAGAGTTCCGTCGTCGGGACTCTATGCCGGAAAAATCCTGATCAGGATTATCCTAATGCATTCTGAATAGAGAGAAATCCATTCAGGATGCATCAGGATGTCTTCAGTTCAGGACCGGAACGTTTTTTGGCCGGAGAAAATACCGCAGCATCCTGCGCTTTTTGCTCCGGCCAAAAATCCTGAACACTTGCGGCAAGGCCGGATCCGGAATTAATGCCCATTGAAAGGCATTAATCTGGATCCGGCCTTAAGCTAAATGTCGTTTCGGCGCATCGCCGGATCCGACGTTTAGCTTTTTCTGAATGGTTACCATGGCAGCTAGGACGCTAAAGTCCCGGCTGCCATGGTAAAGTGTAGTGGGGAGCGGGGGAGCAGTATACTTACAGTCCGTGCGGCTCCCGGGGCGCTCCAGAGTGACGTCAGGGCGCCCCACACCCATGGATCACGTGATCGCAAGGATCACGTGATCCATGCTCATGGGGCGCTCTGATGTCATTCTGGAGCGCCCCGGGAGCCGCATGGACTGTAAGTATACCCCTCCCCACTACTACTATGGCAACCAGGACTTTAATAGCGTCCTGGCTGCCATGGTAACCTGAAAGCATTTCGAAGACTGATCAGGATCCTGATCAGTCTTCTAATGCTTTCAGGCGACTTGCGTTCTGACGGATCTGGTGGGACGGAAGTGCCTGCCGGATACTCAGAACGCAAGTGTGAAAGAGGCCTTACTAAAAAACTTTACAAATACCTTCAGATATCAATGCTCCGTCCTAAATCTAGATAATGACCTCAACAATGAAATTGCAACATCAAGAAGCTGTGAGGTTATACATATCGAGGAAGTAGCAGAGGTCGCAAAGGATCTACAGATGATTTTTAAGCACCTAGCCCCAATCTGTGGCATAAAAGTCAGATCGAAAGTATAATTCTCTTAGCCAAATGAAACCTCAAAAATTGGATCAAGACGTGTGGGATGATTGTGAGATGCCTCCTGTTCATTGACATGCCAGTTATCATCACTTTTCACAAACTTAGAGGGACAGAATGTATGAACTGAGAGATCTTGGTTTATTACTCCGGTAGATCGCTACGGGTCTAGGCCGGGTTGTCAGCACTTTTTAACTTTGCGTGTCCCGGTGGTTGGGAAAACAACGATGAACTGAAATAACAGCAAGGGGTGCACAGAGTAGAACCTCTACATGAAGGGTTCATCTGATTAGCAGAATGCCTCATAGTGATCCATTCTGTATAGCAAGAGAAATTGGATGTCACAAAGACTCAAAGACTATCATGATGCACAGCAAGATGGCAAAGAAGGCTGGAATGGAGGTCTATCCACTTCAGCAATGAGTCCCAATTTTGTCTCAGACGCAACAATAGCAACGCCACGAAGAGGGCTTCTGAGGGAAGAGTAAAATCAATCCTACTACTGAAATTATGGTACAGGATGGCATAATGTACTGTAGCTGGACCCTTCTAGTTTTCATTTCAGGTACACTAACAGTTCAGCGTTACATTGATTTGGTCATAGAACTAAAAGCACTGCCATTTCTCCAAAGTGTCCCGGAGCTGTTTTTCAACAGGACAATGCCAGGTTGCGTGTTGCTCGTGCTACTGTGAGCAGCCTACGTAGCCTAAATGTGCTATTAAGGCCTTCAGTGTCTCCTGACTTGTTTTCCATCAAACACATCTGGGAAATTATTGGTCAGAAATAGCAAAGAGAGCTCCTAGCAGCGGATCTTCATGATCTGTGTGCCGCGCGTTGCAGAACATTCCTCAGACAACCATTAGTAGACTGCCCATCTGACAAATCTGGCAAATGCCAGATGGGCTGGTGTCTCTATGTGCTACTTATTCCAGGGGCATCGCTAGGCCTACGGCTCCCAAACTGTATTATCATCCACAGAACAGTAAAACAGTTAAATGGATTCTGTCACCAGTTTTCACCCCTGTCAGCTAAACATATGCTGATGCTCAGGGTCTCCTCATTATTCCTAATGTGGGATCATGAATGCGATCAGTAGCTTAATTTTGCCAAAAAACAGGTTTTACTAACCTATCAATCAAAGAAATAAGGTGCCCCAGTGGCAAAATTAAGCTACTGATCGCATTTATGATCCCACATTAGGAATCATGAGGAGACCCTGAGCATCAGCATATGTTTAGCTGACAGGGGTGAAAACTGGTGACAGAATCCCTTTAAATAGCTCAACAGGACACAGGAGCCAATGGTTCTCAGCCCCACAGTTCTCTCTCATAGGCCACAGGTCACTAGATCTATGAGGCAGTGCAGGTGTTGCGAAGTGATGACCTCATAGCAATCACCTGTGCTGGGTCTCAGGCATTGCAATAATATCATCATGCCAGGAAGCGGGCAGCACAATGACTTCATTGTGACCACTTACGCCAGAGACTGAAGCATGGAGCGCGAATCAGGTGAGTAGTTTTTTTGTGCCACTTTGGGGGAGCATACTACTGGGGTTGGCATAGGTGACACTACAGGGGAACATTATAACTACTGGGAGTGCTACAGTGGGACATTAGAAGTACTGGGCAATACATAGGGGAATTATAAGTACTAGGGGCACTAACGGTAGACATTGTAACTACTGTGAGTGCTACAGGGGGACATTATAGTTACTGAAGCAATCCAGGGGGGGCTTTATAACTACTGAGGTCACTACAAGGGGACATTATTTCTACTGGGGTACGTTAGGTAGTCATATTACCACTGGGACCAATATAGAGGGGCCTTATTACTACTGGAGGCTCTACACTGGGCCCTTATGGAGAGGTCTTATTACTACTGGGTTCACTGTAGGTGGCCTTATTGCTAATGGGGACACTTTAGATGGCCTTTTGGCTACTGGGGACACTTTAAGGGGTCTTATACTACTGGGGGCACTTTAAGGAGCCTTATTACTTCAGAGAGCACTATAGATAGGCATTATTACTACTGAAGGTTCTGCAGGGTAGCCTTATGGAGGAGCGTTATTGATACTGAGGCTACTTTAGGGGGCCTTACCGCTACTGCGGCTACTTTAGGGGGCATCTTGTGCTACTTGGGCACTCTGGGGAGCATTATTACTAATGAGGGTACTGGGGATAAGTATTATTAAGCACCATATGGAGGCACTCTCAGGGAGCATTATCACTGTAGGGGGTACTAATGAATGGACTCTGGGAGAGAATTATAATTGGTTGGACATCTGGAAGTACTATTAGTATGATGGTAGTATCTTTATCTCTATTATTTTTGCAGTACAGTATTTGGGGTTATTGGAGAGCACAGCGGTACAGTATTGGGGGTAACAGTCGGAGAACACTGTAGGGGTACCAGATGGGAGATTATGATGGAAAAGAGATAACTCTAAGATGTCTGTGGAGCAAACTCTGTAGATGCAAAAGACGACTGAAAGAAGTCGTTATGGTGGTCTGGGCTGTATGGAGAAGATGAGGAAATAACTTCCAATTTATGAGGAAACATCACTGGATGTAATAGGTATGTAGTGGGTCATTTATTATACTGAAATACGGCTATATTTGGCATATTTCAGGCACAGTTGGTGGTGCAGCAGTTAGTTGCGTTGCTATCTGCGACTTCGCCCCGCTCACGCTAGGTCTAAAATTGTGGGCATGGCGTGGCTGGGGAACGGGACAGCCAGCAGGCTCATCTCATCTCATTCATCATTTTCAACGCCTGTTTTAGGTGTAGAAAATGGTCTAAATGTAAAACAGCTCGGAAGCTGACTTACATTTAGAGCGAGTTCACATCACCACTATTTTTTCGGTCTTCTGTAAAAAATGGATCCTGTAAAAAAAAAGAAGCATGCAGGACTTTTTTTCATCTAAACTAATGGATCTCTGACGGAAATGTCTCAAATGGATGCCAAATGTGCATAATTGATTCTCAGGATCTGTAGTTTTTTGTTTTTTGTTAACATGATCCGTTTTTTTCTTTATTTTTCTGTTCTTCTGACGGATCAGAAGAACGGAAAAATAAACGTGATGTGAACTCGCCTTTAATATGTCAGCCCTAGTTACAAGATAAATTAGCAATAAAAAATGTCATATTAAATGACCCCCAGTGTAAAATAAAATACAAAAAAAAAAAAAATGTTTGCCTTTTTTATATATTTTTTTTAAGCCACCAAATGCCACACACATATTAAAGAAATTTTCTCATAAAATGTAAACTGATTGACTTTTGCATAACATCAGCAAACTACCATCAGCCACACCCTGACTAATCCATAATTCAGAATATCTTCACATAAAGATCAGTGCCTCTGAATTCACGTAATAGAATTGTTATCTGTTGGATTTTCCTTTGTTGTTCCTTTGAAGATTCTTTTTAGGCCAATGAATTAGCTAACTGTGGCGCTCCACTGCCAGCTAGTGGCCAGGAAAGGAACCACACCGGGGATTTTGGCAGTTGCAACTTATGCATGATGATGAAGAAGAAGATGCTGCACTGTCCGGCACATGTCACCGCATTTAAGTCTGTAGAAGTGCAAGTCTGAGCAAACCAAGAATTGCCAAAATACCGCCCCACCATATACTACAGTCCAGCATTAAAATACTGCCACGCTGCAGTATTCAACTGTGTCGCCGTCCTGAATGAAGGAGGTCACTTTCTGCCGCCAGCCAGGTGTATAAGTACCTGATGCACCTAGCATTAATTAATGCTATGCTATGTACCCGGAGAAGGGCTTGGTTAACTTTCCCTGTATGGCCAGTCCGCCCCTGTTTACACTTAAGCAGTACAAAGAGCTAAGGGTGACACAGTCACTATTTCTGGAAAACAGCAGCCATGATTCTAATTTCGGGGAGTTGCTATGAGGCATAGTTGCATTGTTAAAGGGGTTGTCTGAGTGTTTCAGGCTACTTTCACACCTGAAAATGTCCAAGGCACTCTGCGACCCTATTCATTTGTGTACTAGCACTGCTACACCACACTCCCACTGTGATCTTTGGGCACGAAAGCTGTTGCGCGACCAAGATCACTGTCTAGGCAAGCCCTAAGGCTACTTTCATACTTGCGGTAGTCTTTTTCAGCAGGCTGTTCCGGCGGCGGAACTGCCTGGCGGATACTTGCTACCGTTATTTCACCGTGCCGCCGGAAGTCTGCTCCGGTCCCATTCACTATAATGGGGGCGGGCAAGAGGTCGGGCCGCAGCTCGGCAAGCATGCCAAGAGGCTGCCAGACAAAAACTACAACATGCTTGCAGTTTTTGTCCGGCGGCCTCTAAGCTTGTTTACCGTGCTGCGGCCGGACTCTGGCCCGCCCCCATTATAGTGAATAGGGCCGGAGCGGACTTCCGGCAGCACAGTTGGCTAGCGGTAGCACAGATCCGCCCGGCAGCTTCCCCTCCGGAACAGCCTGCTGAAAAAGGCTACCACAGGTGTGAAAGTAGCCTTAGGGCTTGCCTAGACAGCGATCTTTGTCGCGTAACAGCTTTCAAGCCCGAAGATCACAGTGAGAGTGTAGTGTAGCAGTGCTAGTACACAAATGAATAGGGTCGCAGAGTGCCTTGGACATTTGCCGTGAACTGAACCCTAGAATCGCAAAAAAAACTTTTTGCAATTCTTAGGTCGCTACACTGCGATTCTGGAGCATGACAGTTTTCACACGACCAGGATCGCCGCATAGCCGGACTCTAGTACTAATGACCTATCCTCAGGATAAGTCTTCAATATCTCATCGGTGATGGTCTGACTCCCAGCACCAATCAGCTGTTAGAAGAGCCGCAACTCTGTGAGCACAACAGCCTCTTCCTAGGCAAGTACAGTCACGTTCAAATGAATGGACCTGAGCTGCAATACCAAGCACAACCGCTATACAATGGATGGGGCTGTACTTGGCAATCTGCAAGGAGGCTGCGGTGCTCACTGGAGTTGAGTAGCCTCCTCAAACAGTTGCCTGGTTTCGGACCCCCACCAATCACATACTGATGAGCTATCCTGGGGACAGTTAATCAGTATTAACGCCTTCAACCACCATGATGTACCCGTATGTCACAGTGGTTGAGGGAATGTTTGGAGCGGGCTGCTGCAGTGACCCTGCTCCATATGCATCATACAGCAGGCACCTGGCCGCAATGATGGGGAACGGCAATCCCGCCGAAGCCCGTAATTTAACCCCTCAGGTGCTGCAATAACCACCGATCGCAAAACCTGTGAGGTAAGGCAGAAGAATGCGGCTCCCTCTGCCTTCCAACGGAGCCCTCACAGTAAAATCGGGGGTCTCTGATCGGTTACTATGGCAGCCTGGATGCTGCTGAAGATTTCCAGGCCTGCCTTGGTAAGTTCCCTGAACAGCTCAGCTGGGACAGCGTAAAAATTCTTTTCACCCTAATGGAATTCTATTAGGGTGAATAGGACATGGGATCAAAAGATCTCAGGTTCCAGCCTCCTAAGGGGGCTAATAGTTGTTAAATAAAGTGAAAAAAGTGAAAAAAAAAATTATAAAAAAACATTAAAATATTAAAAGTTTGAATCACCCCGCCTTTCCCAAGTTTACATATAAAAATATAATAACAATAAAAAAAATAAACTTAGCAGGTATCGCCAAGTCCAAATATTTTTAACAATTTCTGTGCGGTGAATGCTGTAACAGGAAAAAATTGAAATGCACACGATTCGCCATTTTTTTAGTCACCCCCCCACCCCCTTAAAAAATTTTATAACAGCGATCAAAAAGTCGTACGTAGTAAAAGAATGGTACAAATTAAAACTACAGTTCATCCTGAAAAAAACAAGTCCTCATACAGCTCTATGGATGGAAAAAGTTTTAGTTGTCGGAAAAGGTTTTTATTTTTTTTCAAGTAATGTAACAAAGAAAAAACTAAACAAGTTTGTTATCACCGTATTCGTATTGTGCCGCAGAATAAGGATGTCACATCAATTTTAGCACACAGTGAATACCGTGATGTCACAACCCCAAAAATCTTGGCAGAATTTTTGTTTTTGTTTTTTCTATTATACACCACCAAGACTTTATCATCGGAAATGCTAAATTAAATAGTGCCCTTAAAAAATACAACTTATCCTGAAAACAATAAGCTCTCATATGGTTACATGAACTGAAAATTAAAAAAGTTATGGCTATTGGAACGTGGGGACGAAAAAAGTAAACTGCAAAACAAAAATAGGCCCGATACTTACGGGTTAAACACTTGGACAACCCCTTCAAAGTCCATTGAGAAAACAAACCATTAGCGGTAATAGTAAAATGCATGTACTGCTAGGCCAGGTGTCTATATATAGGAATGCGTATGATTTCATGAATATAATAGTGCCTATAATTTAAGATATTGGGGATGAGCCCTTATGGCTATAGACACAATGAAGAGGATGCAGGGTGCGGCTCAGCCACTTCATTGATTCAATGACCTGTCATTCATGTTGGAATGTTTTTGAATGTTTCATTTTTTGTATTTATTTATTAATGTTTTATTTATTTATTGATTGATTGACTGATTTTAACAGTATATCCAATGATAGCATTAGATTTAGTTTTACCTTTGTTAAAAGGGGTTTTCCGAATTAGAATATTGATGACCCATCATATCCAATCAGCGGTGGTCTGACTCCTGACACCCCGCCAATCAGCTGTTTGAAGAGGAGGCAGAGCTCCAGTGAGCGCTGCGGCTGCCTCACAGCATACCAAGCACAGCGCCGTACATTGTATAGTCACTGTGCTTGGTATTGCAGCCCAGTCCGATTCACTAGAACAGGGATCAGCAACCTTTGGCAGTCCAGCTGTTCTAAAACTACAACTCCCAGAATCCTCCTTTAACTTCTATGGGAAGCCAAGTACGTTTGCATGCTAGGAGTTGTAGTTTCACAGTGGCTGGAGTGTCGAAGGTTGCTGATCCCTGCACTAGAACATAAGCTATATGACTGATAACCGTGAGATCACTGGTCTAGGAACTTTTGTTCAAAATAGGACCCCAACACACATCTCACAAGGGCTTTTATGGGTGCACGTCCCTGGATGACTTCTTCCACCTTAGAAGTCTAGTCAATCAGTTCCAAATACATTTTAGAGACAGCACACCAAAGCTGATAGAATGTTTGAATCTTTATTGATTCACCAATGTTACATTTATTGCTTTGCAACGTTTCGGGCCCATAGTTGGCGCCCTTTTTCAAGCTGGTGCTGGAGGGGATGTTGATGGAGGGGACGCAGTGCATTTCAACATCCCCTCCATCACCAGCTTGAAAAAGGGCGCCAACTATGGGCCCGAAACGTTGCAAAGCAATAAATGTAACATTGGTGAATCAATAAAGATTCAAACATTCTATCAGCTTTGGTGTGCCGTCTCTAAAACGTATTTGGAACTAATCACTGGTCTAGGAAGAGGCCTCAGTGGTCACCGGAAGTTGGACCCCTGCCGATCAGATACTGATGACCTATCCTGAGGATAGGTCATCAGTATTGTACCCCCCAAATGTCACTGTTTTATGAAAACTGAGTTAGTACTGAGTTACCCATTGCCAGCGACATCATTTTTACCATACATATTCATGAGACTTGATGATTAGTTTCCTTCCTTTGCACGGCTTCTAGACTGGGAGATCAGGTTAATAATTGAAATGTTTCTGAATAGTCTTTATTTGAAGGCAAAAAAAAAAAAAAAGAGAGAGAAAAAAAGAGTTGACGTACAGTTCATTAAACTTACATTTCTAGGAGATTCCCATCTGAAAGCCCAGTCCTTCAGCCTAAATCCTATCCATGTTCTCGTCTAACCATCTAATCACAAACATGTGTGGTATTTGGTTCAGAAATGTGGCAGGAAATACCATTTACACAGCCTGAAAAAAGACTAAATCTGCACTGGAAACGAAGGTTCTGCCAGAATATATCCAGCAAGTATATACAAATGAGGAAATGTGGAGATTTCAGGTGTTTTCCACTCAGTTTTGAAAATGTGTAGCGAAAATGAATACAGCTTTTTTATATTATTTAAGTGTCAACTATCCAGCATTTTTATAGAGCATGTGTCAGCAAATTATGTTTTAATACATGCAAATTAGCCTCTAGGAGCAATCGGGGCGTTGCCGTTACACCTAGAGGCTCTGCTGTCTCGGCAACTGCCACGCCCTTTGCACTTTGACAGGGCCTGGCAGTGTAAAAATCATTATGCCTGTCCCTGTCAATCAAAGTGGAGAGGGAACATCAGTTGCAGAGAGAGCAGAGCCTCAAGGTGTAATGGCAACGCCCCCGTTGCTCCTAGAGGCTATTTTCCACATAGTAAAAGATCATTTTTCTCAGCAATGTGGGCCCATATGAACATGGAACCAACACAGATGCCTTTAGCACATGTAACAGGTCTGCCAGTTTCATAGGTACAAATATGACACATGCCTTTTAAGATCTCTGTTTTGTCAGTGAATGGGGGAAAATCTTGGTTACATACAGTAAAACCAACAAAATTCCTTAAGCCTGTTTCAAATGGGTGATAGGAAACTTGTCTGTCTCGAGTGGTGAACACAAATGCCTTTTTAAGCAGAGCACACACAGTGGGCATCTGTTCATTTCAATGGGGTAGATTTTGCTTAAACCAAACTACACCCCTCAAAAAATTCCTTAAGGGATGTAGTTACCAAAAGGGGGTCAGTTTTGGAGTGTTTCTACTGTAGGGGTGCCTCAGGGTCTCTTCATATGCGACATGATGCCTGAATACCATTCCACCAAAACCATATGGTGCTCCTTTCCTTCTGAGCCCTGCAGTGTGCACATACAGCACTTTACAGAAACACCCTCACATGTGGTCCTAAACTGCAGAATCAGGCTAATACATTTTTGTTTCTGTTAACCGTTGCTGTGTTACAGAAAAAAAAAACGGATTAAAATGGAAAATCTGCACAAACAATTACATTTTAAAATTTCAATCCCCGTGCTTTATTTCCCGTGGAACACCTTAAAGGTTAACAAAGTTTCTAAAATAATTTTCGGAATAATTTGCAGCGTGTAGCTTCTAAAACTAGATAATGTATGGGTGTTTTCAATAATAAAACCCCCTTAAATTCCCTTCAAAACTGAAATGAACTGTAATGAACACTTTTGCAAATTTTCTGGAAAATTTCAAAAATTGCTTTTTAAAATTCTCAGCCTTCTAATGGTTTGAAAACTAAAATGACATTTGCAAAATGATGCCAACATAATATAGACAGATGGTGAATATTAATTTATAACTTTTTGTTTTAGTTATTACTATCTTGGAAGCAGAGAATTTCAAATTGAGGAAATTGTGAATTTTTCCATATTTTACATACATTTTCTTTTTAATAAATGAAGACAAAAAATATTCATCTAAATTTACTAGAACCATGAACTATGGTGTGTCATGAAAAAATATTCTCAGAATCGTTTGGATAAACCACAAAATTGAACAGGTCAGATTTGCAAAATTGGGCTATATCAGGAAGGTGAAAAAGGGTTGAAGCAGTGGTGTTCTCCATGAATGTGTTTATAGATATATATATAATAGATTTAGTCTGTCTCTTATATTTAGAACAGTGACATATGAACTAAATTACATTGCCTAGCCCAGTTTAAAACGGTAGTTTTCACAGTTAAAGACAAAGAAAGAAGCCAAATACAACATTACATTATCCCAGACTGAGGACTAAATCATCTCTCCATAGCTTAGAAAACAGTTGTGAGTGATTCATACAGTCCCTGCCGGCCATATTGGGACAGCTGTGTTGTATATTCAAGTGAATGGGATGAGCTGGAGTACCAGGCACTATCACCTTTATGGGCGAACTACAGTATAAAGGGGACTTGGTGTTTCCACAACCACTTCATTGTGCTCAACAGTGGAGGTCCACCATTCAAATACTGATGGTCTATCCTTAAGATAGACTATTAATGATATAGTCCGGAAGACCCTCTTTGTACAGGTATGAACTCTTACTGATCACAAGAATGGGTAAGTTTTAGTTTCCTTCATAATGCATGAGAATATCTCAAATTATAGTAACAAAAATTACTATGTACATTTCTCTTGCTGGAGACAGTGGGGGTTCTGGCAGTCGAACCTCGACTAGTCAATGCTTTATGACCTATGCACACACAGAGCGGCACAGAAAAAAAAGTCTAAGTAGCTAAAATTTTAGCAAATTCTATAATCCTACATGAGCATAGTCCACCATAGTTATTTGAATACAATTGTACAAAACCAATGGGATGGCTCTGTTTATAGATCCAATACAATGGATATAAAATATGAAGATATAACATTAACTATATCTTTGTAGGGTCTCCCTGCTTCTGTCCCTTTCAATGATAAATGGGTTGTCTCAGGAAGATGAAGTGAAGTTATGTCTGGCCAGATGTAGCATTACATGGCCACCATTAATGTCATGAAAACTTTTTATGCTCCTGAGAAAGGAAACGCGTCAAGCTCATCAAATAAAATAAACTACCTTCCTGAAGTCCCTGATACCATCTATGGGATATCAAAGTCACACCGTACACTCAAGGTGACCTCGGCGAGGAAGGAGAGGCTACAAGTGTATTGAGTTTATCTTGCACCCCCTCCCTGGTGAAGTAAGTCACCTTCTGTGCATCTATTTTAATTTTAGCCTTGACTTTCAGTGTGAATAATGATCTGTTTTCAACCTACTTCTGATTGCTTTCAGTATGTTTATTTTATTATAACCTACTTTGGGAGAGGTTTCCTAAAAGTTCCCCCTTATGGCACACCCTCTTGTTCCTTCCAGTAATAAAGGAGTTGTCTCATGAAGATGAAGTCAAGTTGCATTTGGCCAGATGAAGCATTACATGGCCACTATTCATTTAATTCATGGACCAGCCAGGTCCACAACAGTAAAATATGCTCTTAGAGCAAATCGTCTTCTAGATAAGGGCTCTGAGTTGAAGACCTTTTTGACATCCTAACGGGAAAGTAAAATCTTATTGATAATAGGTCTGAAAAAATTAGGTGAACTCTTGGCTGCTTTGTCTGTATTTAGAAGGCAGCTTCCCTTCTGCTACTGTAGTGTCTGCAATGGAGACCAAGCAAGGCTAAAGTGTACCCCTTGGTCTAATTCTACCTATTTTTACCTGATGCTTTAGTCAAACATGGGGCTAATTAAAAGGTTCTAGCTCAAAGAGTAATTTTCTCTTTGTTAACTGTACATTACACATATAAAAAAACAGATAAGGCTTCGTTCACATAACCATTTGTCTTTTCCATTCTCCGGCTCCGTTCAGGAGCAGGAGAACGGAAAGGACGGATGCTGTACATAACTGACACTAACGGAGCCTAAAGACCCCATAGACTTTAATGGGGTCTGTTTGGTGTCCGCTCAGAACATGATTTTTGAGCGGACATGAAAGTAGTGCATGCAGGACTTTCGTGTCCGCTCAAAAATCATGTTCTGAGCGACACCAACGGACCCAATTAAAGTCTATGGGGTCTTTAAGCCCCTTTCACACGGGCGAGAGTTTCCGCGCGGGTGCAATGCGTGAGGAGGACGCATTGCACCCGCACTGAATCCGGACCCATTCATTTCTATGGGGCTGTGCACATGAGCGGTGATTTTCACGCATCACTTCTGCGTTGCGTGAAAATCGCAGCATGTTCTATATTCTGCGTTTTTCACGCAGCGCAGGCCCCATAGAAGTGAATGGGAATGCGGGAAAATCGCAAGCATCCGCAGCCAAGTGCGGATGCGTTGCGATTTTCCCGCATTGTTGCTTAGCAACGGGACCCAATCTCTATTATTTCCCCTTATAACATGGTTATAAGGGAAATAATAGCATTCTTAATAAAGAATGCAGTTAAATGAAGAGGAAGGGGTTAAAAATAATAAAAGTTAACTTACCTTAGCCACTTGATCGTGAGTCGCGATCTGTCCTCTCTTTCCCTGCAGCATCGATGATCTAAAGGACCTGTGATGACGTCACATCACATGGCCCAATCACCTGCTCCATCACTATGGTGATGGAGCATGTGATGGTCCATGTGACCATGTGACATCATCCAAGGTCCTTAATCACTATCCTCAGGCTGTGGATAGTGCTTAAGGACCTTGGATGATGTCACGTGGTCACATGGACCAATCACATGCTCCATCACCATAGTGATGGAGCAGGTGATTGAGCCATGTGATGCTGTGCATCATCACAGGTCCTTACATCTTTCAAGCTAACGGAGAGGAGGCCGGGCTTCGCGATCAAATGGACCAGGTAAGTTATGATTAGTTTATTATTTTTAACCCATTCTGCACCGGGTTCAACATTAGGGAGATGGCCAAGGGTATTATTTTACATTATAACTATGTTATAATGTGAAATAATACCAGCGGGACAATTTCTGACCCAAACATGCACTTCTGTGAAGAAGTGCAGGTTCGGGTCTGGGTACCAAAAGTGCCGATTTTTCTCCCGCGCGTGCAAAACGCATGACAGCGCTTTGCACTCGCAGGGAAAAATCGCGGCAATTCCCGCAACGCACCCGCACTGTTTGACGGAGTGCACCCGCAACGCCCGTCTGAAAGAGGCCTTAGGCTCCGTTAGTGTCAGTTAGGTGTCAGTTATGTACAGCATCCGTCCTTTCCGTTCTCCTGCTCCTGAACGGTGCCGGAGAATGGAAAAGACAAACAGTGATGTGAACGAGCCCTTATAATGTAAAGTAATAAACCGTAGATAATGGTATAGCTAAAATGAATGTAGAGTAAATGCAAAACGTTCAGGCCACACAGTGGCAGTTAATGTGAAAAGAGCTGTGGTGGGATGCATATGGCAAGCTTTACTAATCCATTTATTTTACTAGAACAGCGTCCAATTATTTTACCATTGTTGCGCACTGCATTTCTCAAACTGGTGCCATGTTAATTGGCTATAAAATGACTTAAACTCTGCTAGGACATTTTGTGGAATCAGTAGGAGTGAAACAAGGAAAGTTTCCATGGCGTTTTGCAGGGTAATTAATGTATGACTGCCTTTGTTTCCCTAGACACAAGTACCAGCAAAGCCTAACATTCATTCAAATCCCACACAGCGCAAACATTTCTAAATCCACTTCTGTATACAAACTACGCAGCCAATTAGCTGTGTCAGCTCAAGTGGGTATATTTTATCTGTACCTACAGTATAATGATTACAATTAGCGGATAAACTGCAAGGCCAAAAGTATGGAAACCCCTTCTGCCACGTCACGGGCGTGAAATCAAGCATACAGCCATATCATCTCCATCGACAAACAGTAGTAGAAGGTGTCCTGCCGTATAACTCTATTATAATATTATATTTTTTAGTCTAATAGGGTGCAGCTACACTTAGACATTCAGTAGCAGCAGCAGTCAGTGTCGCACTGACCCAATAGAGTACCGAAGTAAGAAAAATGCGGATTGCACATAGAAGGTTCGTGAACCACAATATGGGCACGGTCGTGTGCATGAGACCTAATTGCTTAAAAAGCCCTTAACTGATTTTGACAAGTGACAGATAAAGTGCCGCAGAATTGCATACAAATAAATTTACTGCTTATGCTTCATACGCACGAACGTTGTTTGGGTCCACATGCATTTGTACATACGTCCTGTGGCCCCCGCAAAAAAAAATAGAACATGTGCTATTCTTGTCCGTATCTATTGAGGGACGGACCTTCTGTTCTGCCAAATGCGGAACACACGCGGGCAGTTTCCGTGTTTTGTGGATCCACAATTTGTAGACTGCAAAACACGGTGCACCCGTATGCATGAGACCTTAGGACTACAGCTGACACTTGATAGCTAAAATCAATTATAAGGGCTGTAAAAAAGTCTTGGTGTAGCCACAGCCTTAGGCCTCATGCACACGACCGTTGTTTGATTCCGTGTCCGTTGCTCCGTTTTTCGTGATTTTCTGCGGACCTATTGGTTTTCAATGGGTCCGTGGAAACCTCGGCAAATGCACCGTTTGTCCTCCGCATCCGTGGTCCGTGATTCCAGTCCGTCAAAAAAATATAACCTGTCCTATTCTTGTCCGTGAAAAACAGTTCACGGACCCATTCAAGTCAATGGGTCCGTGAAAAAATGCGGATGGCCACCCGTGTGTCATCCGCGTTCCGTGTCCGTTTTTTTTGCGGATCCCTTGGCAGGCACTTGGGAGAAATTGTCAGCCTGTCTTTTGGTAAAATCTTTTGGGTCATGTCCGCTAAAAAAAACGGAAGACACACGGAAACACAACAGAAGGCAAAAACAGGCAAGGATCACTGAACAACGGAACCCCTTTTTGCGGACAGCATAAAAAAACGGTCGTGTGCATGAGGCCTTAGAAATGATCTCATGCCAGGTATAGCTTCAAAATATGAACTACAAGTGGTGGCGCACATACATATTTTCTCTCCATGGCTGTACCAATCCCTACCCAGTTGTCAAATTTGCTCTGGAATCAAGGCAACACAAGTACGGCTTGTCCAGATTTCTTGAATGGGATGTCCAAGATTTTGAAGCTACAGGCAAAGGGGTTGTGTAAATCACACTGCAGCAACTACCCTACCTCCATGAGAGCAATGAATTCACTTTCACCATCTGTGTCCTGCACTTGCCAGGTAAACAGTTCCTGCCTAAACACATTGTGCCAATTGCAATGTTTGGTGGAGGCCAAATTATCATCAGGGTTGTATAATTTGTTGTGCTGGGCTCTTACATTCTGGAGAATTGTGAGCTTCCAACTATTGGCCATCAGGTCCTTTTCATTGTCAACATTACAATTCTCCATACAGAAAAGTTGGTTTGCTCAATATCGTGCAACATTTTTGGGGCGAATTTGAAAACTGATTATGAGCCAGGTTTTACTATTTACCAAATATCCATGACTAACCTCGCCAACCCTCTTGGGGCTGAATAGACATGAATCACTTCAGTCATGTTATAAAATATAGTGGAAACCTAACCTAGAAGGCAAAAGGTTGATGTAGCAAAAAGGGAGAATTATAGGCTATATACACATGCGTAGGAAATTAGCATTTCACTCATTTTGGGCTAAAAATTATTTTTTCAATCGGTCTTAATTACAAATATCCAGCCGCTCTGTCACAAAGGGTTAACTGTTTCTCTAGCTGTGTCAATGTACTTTCACTTTCACTATGTGCAAGTCATCTAATGAACCTTATCTCTAAATTACTAATAGCTCAAAAACACTTATTTAAGCCATATTCTTATCAGTAAGATAAGAATTGAGCTATACTGAGTGTTTTTAACATCAGAAATAAGGAATCTTTAGCTTAGCGGCCTAATGGAACAGAGTAAAAATACAGAGCCTGCTACTAGAGAATCTCAAGACTGTAAAGAGAAAGGGGCTCAAAAGTTTTAATACTGACCAGATAAAAAAAATTACTTTTAGCTCAAAATGAGTACAGTGCAATAATTTATAAAGCCTTTAATATCCATTCAACAAGACCTTATAGATGTGAAATTTAGTCTTATACATAAATTTGACCATTAGGCCTTGAAGAAAGCAACATCTGCTTGGGGAGGAATTTGCATTCTGGAAAATGTAATCTTATACAGCAGTCACTAATTACAGTATCCATTGCCTTATAGGAACTCAGCCAAGCCAAAAGTCCTATATTATACCAGTACTGGTCCATTATACCAGAAGTGGTATAACATAGACTGAGGATAACTGCAAAATATAAAAAGTTTGGATGGTTCCAAACTACTTTTATAAGATCAATGTTTCTGTAAGTTTTTTGTAGTTATAGGTAGAAATGAAAAGAAAGGGAAATGTTCTGACCTACGAGCAGATCTCCTAAACCTGATATGAAACTATGAATTGTAAAAGAAAAGGTCGAGTGTCGCGACCCGAACAGTGAGTACAAGAATCGAGGCGCTCTCAGTTGGCAGATTCACTCGATGCACTTGCTGAAATAACGCATTAGAAACGCATCAAAACCGCAAGAGGACTGCGGATGCGTTTTTTATTTAATTGGATCAATTTGTTGAATTTGTATAAGTGTATGTGTTTGTTTATTTATAACTTATTGCTTTGTGCCCCTATTCTCTTAGGCAATATGTATTGACACTTTTATTCATATATTTATTTTAACGTATATATTAGAAAAATATGCATGAGGAAGGGGTTAAATTCAACTGGTGGATATCTATTATTATACACAGATAACTGGAAATTACCGTAACCCCTATAAAGGTGGGTTGTTTCTCTGGGGGTGTTAAGCACTGAAGAAGGGGTCACATACTACCCGAAACGCGTTTGGTATCCCCCAAAGACCTTTCATCTTTATTCAGCCTTTCAGCCACCAGCCCAGGAGATTATAAGTCAAGACTGTATTGAAGCCGAGTTATAATAAGTTCATGAGAATACCCCGTCTGCCGCGCGAGATACGGCGCTTCTGTGTGGAACCGGATCATATACTGAGAACCACGTGGAGCGACCGGCGTGGTGAGTTCAGACGGGAATAGCTTGGAGCGACTTTCATGCTCGGTACGGGCAGAAGACATCTTCCCTGGTAAGACTGTGGCTTTTTAGCTGTATTCAACGCAGCTGTGTAGTGCCGGCTGATACCGTAGTGAACTGTAGCGGGACGCCACTAGCTGTGTCGCAGGAGCGGGACGCCGCTCGACACAGTATATGTATTCAAGGACCTCAGATGTGATCATTTCTATTCAACTAGAGGAAACTAAATAACAACTAATCTGGCAACATGATAAAAGGGGACAACATTATTATTGAGGATACTCAGACGCATTTTAATACAATTGTGGGTGACCCCCTATGGTGGACATTTACATGGTACCTCTATGCATTGATAGGCAAATACTGATTGTTTGCTGCTAATTTACCAGTGATACTGGCTATCCACTTTAGCGCATCCTTTCTCTACTGTTTGCATGTGCGATTACTCCAATTCTTGCGATTTTATTTCAAGCGATTCTTGTTGCATTTTATCTTGTTGTTTTATGTGACCCATTGGGTTTGTTAGTTCAAGGTATACAATACATTTTACCAATTCCAAGATATGAGAGAGTGCCCAGTTGTTTTTGAAGCCGATATGAAACTAGCCTTGCTGAAAATGTTAGGCCCCTTGAAGACGAGCGAGTATTCCGTGCGGGTGCAATGCGTGATGCGAGCGCATTGCGCCCGCACGGAATCCGGACCCATTCATTTTAATGGGGCTGTGTACATGAGCAATGTTTTTCACACATCACTTTTGGGTTGCGTGAAAATCGCAGCATGTTCTATATTCTACGATTTTTCATGCAACGCTGGCCCCACAGAAGTAATTGGGGCTGTGTCAAAATTGCATCGAATTGCGGATGCGATGCAATTTTCACGGATGGTTGTTAAGACATGTTGTTTGTAAACATTCAGTTTTTTTATCATGTACTTGCTTGTGAAATCGCGCATGTTTCACTGAACGCATCGGCAACACATCCGGACCTAATCTGCTCGCGCTTGTCTGCAAGGGGCCTTATGTAGATTACATATTGACTGTCAAATATGAACTTTACCTATAGAGTAAACATAAACTATCAATTATGAATCCTTCCGAGCCAGGACACAGCTATAACGTTAAGCGTTTCCTTAAGTACATTGCAGGCTACATAGCTTCATATTGATCCCTCCCCTCCCTTTTTCTTCTTTCCTTATTTCCCCACTGAATTAACCTTGGCTGAATTAAGAAATTGAGTGAGAAAACACATTTAAATCAATTATTTTATTCAGTCCAGATAAATTTTTTTTCAGCTGGGAAACAAGCGGAGAAATCAAGAGCAGAGTTGCTGAGAGTTCTTTGAGGACATTGATACTGGCAAACACACTGGAACTTATGTCACTGCTTGGACCATGAGGTCACTATGAAAATACGCATCTCTCGCAAACATTATTGGCAAGATCGAGATTTGAAGGTATTATCCAACAAATTTAAAACAGTTTATTACTCACATATTTGGAGAAAGAACTTCCCTTTCTGTGGGTGGGCAGCAGCTCATCAAGCATCTGCATCTCCCAGGATGCATTGCAGTTAGATGTTAACATTTTACTACCATGTATAGAAAATAATCCCTGTTATGTAGCCCCGGGGGTATATATGGTATTTAATGGTCCTGGAGAAGATAGCTAAATATTTCTATGAATGCAGAAGCAGGGACGAACTAATGAAAGGTGCCTGGGCCTGCTCCACTGGGAGATCATTACACCAGCTCTGAGGGGAGGGGGGTTCAGGGAAGCAACTGAGCATGTCAGTCCGACACTAAAGTCAGGAGAAGATGGATGAGACGGATAAACAGCGGAGTGATACTAAAGAGAAAATGTAAAAACTATTTTTTAATTGCATGTATATTGTAATTAGAGATGAGCGAATCGAAGTTGACGAAGTGGAATTCAATCCGAATTTCAGGAAAAATTAGATTCGCACAAAGCTGAATTTCCTCACACTTCGTGGTAACAAATCGCATTTTTCCCTAAAATGGCTGCTGCACATGTAAGAACTCTGGAAACGAGGGCTCACCCACAATGCCGTGCATGCAGCCAATAAGCAGCCAGCCAGCATTGTGATGTCACAGCCCTATAAATAGCCTCAGCCATCTTGAATTCTGCCAGTTTCCAGTGTACTTAGTGCAGGGAGAGACGTCAGCAGGCGCTAGGGACAGTGCTAGGAAAGACTTCATTGTGCTGAAAAAACGATTTACAAGTTTAGGGAAAGATTAGTCAAGGTGTAGGGAAAGGATAGGGAGGCATCATTCACACTTTAAAAGGAGAACAGGGTGCAATAGGAAAGTGTACAGCCTGGGTAATAGGAGCGATTCTATTACACCTTGCTGTACTAATTGGGGATCCAAATTGCTTTTAGGTTGTTTGCACTAGGTTTGTTTCGGGTATCGAACCTTCGATACCCAATCGATACTTTTCTCTGGTATCGAGCTCGATACCAGGATTAGTATTTTATCGATACTGGGCTGCGCTACTGCACAGCCCTGTATCAGAGAACGTAGCTGCACCGCTCTCAGCGCGGCCATGTTCTCCTCGGCAGCACAGGGAGAAGGAGGCAGTCTCTCCCTCCCCCTGTGCTGCTTCCACCAATAGAGCGAGAGGGGCGGAGGAGGCGGGGTCACTGGCCACCAATGAGGAGTGACTTTTACTATACAGATGCAGGCAGAAGAAGCTCATTGCCGGCACCTGCCTGTGACCGGGCGCTGCGATCCGCGGCAGTTAACCCCTCAGGTGCCGCACATGAGGGGTTAACTGCCACGGATCGCAGCACTCTGTCACAGGCAGGTGCCGGCAATGAGCTTCTTCTGCCTGCATCTGTATAGTAAAGACACTCCTCATTAGTGGCCAGTCGCCCTCCCCAGTATTAGACATTGGCCAATGTCCCCCCCCTTTCCCCATTATTAAATACATTGGCTGATATGTGACATTCCACCCATTGGAATGACACCCTCCATATGTTGGACCGATTATATGAACGGAGAAAGTCCATAAACTATTTCTAGATGATACAGGTGAACAGAGGAACTCTTCTGTGTAACTTTGATATTAGCTAGTGGCAGCTCATGCGTGACACCTGCCATTTGCTTGGGCGCTTTGAGGAGGCCACGTTATTTGTCAGTCACCAGGACTACAGGATGAACAACATTATTCCACTGATTCATATCCTGGAACAGATGCTGCTAAATCTGGCTGGCCAGGGGACAGAAGACATGGCGACTACATCTCACGGCCACATGAGCCCTGTGGATGCTGAACTAGAGGAAGAGGAGGAGGACATTCGAGCACAAGCAATCTGTAGAGAAAAGGGTGGTTTTTCTACACAGGTGACAGAAGAAGAGGAGCAGGAGCAGCCAGAGGATCTACAGGGCGATGAGGAAGAAGAGGAAAAGGACCCAGACAAACTGTGGCAGTATGCAGTGGAGCTGGAGGCAGGGAGTCCCTTCGAGTCACTTGCACAAATGGCCCAAAGCATGCTCATTTCCTTGCATAGTGATAGCCGATTTGTCAACATTTGGCAGAGGGATGACTACTGGCTCTCCACCATGTTAGACCCTCGCCACCGGTCTAAAATGGGGGTCTTTTTCACACCTGCTGAGAGGAAGGACAAACTGAACTACTATTGAGACATCCTATGTAGTCAGTTGACAGCTGCCTATGTGCGCAATCGCCCATCCTCCTCGGGGGGGCCCTCTGCACTCTGCCATGGCTGCTGGGGAAGGGGGGGGGGGGGGTCAGGAGCAGAACCAACTCCATCAGCAGCTACTTAAGTCTAGAGTCGCTGATGAGCAGTTTTCTTTACCTGCCTACTGAAGAAACTACAAACCAGCAGCAGCAGCTAGACATTGATCAGAACCTGAACCAGCAGGTTGTGGCATACTTGGAGTGCACCTTGCCACCCCACATCAAAGATCCCCTGGACTACTGGGCAGCCAAACTCGATTTGTGGATGCAACTGGCCGAGTTTGCCCTGGACAAGCTTTCCTTCCCGGCCAGCAGTGTGGCATCACAGTGCCCGGGTGCCGGCTCTTAGGGGGGTGCCAGAACAGAAGCAATGAGCGCTTCCATCAATACACATGGAAGCGGTCATTGCTTTTCCCTTTATAAGATGCAGTGCATCTTATAAATGGAATACTAGTGAGCGCATCTATAATGGAAGCGCTCACTAGTCTGCAGGAGGAGGGGGAGAGAAGCGCTGTGAGCGCTGTACAATACTTACCCCTCCTCCTGCTCGCTCTTCTCAGGTCCCGCACTGCTGTGTCCTGGCTGTCTGCAGGATCAGGACGTACAGAGCGCACGTTGACCTGATGCTGCAGGAGGTTAGGTGACTGCAGCGTGGGCCCTGGGAAGAGAAGGGAGAGTGGCGACAGGAGAGGTAAGTTACTTTATTATTTTACAGTCTGATCTGAGGTCTGATATGGAGGTCTAATGGGGGGTCTGGAGAGGTCTAATGGGGGTCTGGAGTGGTCTATGGGGGTCTGGAGGTCTGACTGGGGGGTTTGGAGTGGCCTAATAAGGGGTCTGGAGGTCTAATGGGGGTCTGGAGGTCTAATGGGGGTCTGATTGGGGGTCTGGAAGTCTGACTGGGGGGTCTGGAGGTCTAATGGGGGGTCTGATTGGGGGTCTGGAGGTCTGAATGGGAGGTCTAGAGGTCTAATGGGGTCTGGAGGTCTGATATGGGGGTCTGGTCTGATATGGTGGGTCTGGAGGTCTAAGGGGGTCTTATCGGAGGTCTGATATTGGGTCAGGGTCTTGCATGCAGTTCTAATGAGGGTCTGATCTGAGGTGCAGAAGTGATCCGTCTAAAGCCTCATGCACACGACAGTTGTTTGATTCCGTGTCCGTTGTGCCGTTTTTTGTGAAAACTCGGCATATGCACCATTTGTCCTCCATTCGTCCGTAGTCCGTGATTCTAGTCCGTCAAAAAAATATAACCTGTCCTATTCTTGTCCGCGAAAAACGGTTTGCGGACCCATTCAAGTCAATGGGACCGTTAAAAAATGCGGATGGCCATCCGTGTGTCATCCGCGTTCCCCGTCCGCATTTTTTTGCGGATCCCTCGGCAGGCACTTGGCAAAAATTGTCAGCCTGTCTTTTGGCAAAATCTTTTGGGTCATGTCCACTAAAAAAAACGGAAGACACACGGAAACACAACGGAAGCAAAAACGGACACAGATCACAGAACAACGGAACCCCGTTTTGCGGACCGCAAAAAAATACAGTCGTGTGCATGAGGCCTAAGGCTGCATTCACACGACCGGATCCGCATGTCTGCAAAATACTGAAGAGTGTCTTCCATATGTCATCCGCAAAAACCGGTCCGCAAAAAACGGATGAGGAAAAAAAAAGGGGGAGAGAACAAAATATTATTATAAAAATACGGAAACGGATCCGCAAATTGCAGATGACATACGGAAACCATTCCGTATGTCATCCGCAATTTGCAGATCTATTCACTTCTATGGGGCTGCGGAATGATTTCTGCGGACAATGATAGGACATGCCTCATATTTTTGCGGAGTATAAATGCGGAACCACGGATGCGGACAACATACTGAATGTTGTCCGCATATTTTATTTACCCATAGGAATGAATGGGTCCGCTATTATTCCGCAAAATGCGGATCGGACGTGGAAAAAAAAAGTACGGTCGTGTGAATGTAGCCTAAGACAGTGATTGGCTGAGCAGGCAGTCCAAGCTTTTTCCCGTGTGTTGAGCCTGAGACTCGGAGGTAGAGCGGGAACAGAGCAGTGGCCGAACACCAGTGGTGGAAGAACGGCATAGTGAGTAATGGTTTGTTATTTTAACTCATTCCAACCCAGTTTTTCAATTATTCCCCTGGAATACTTCTTTCAAGGGGTTATGCCATGATTGATGTAAAAAATGAAAATCAGACATTATATAGCATGTGAAAAGAGATCTCCACATTTACTGCTCCAATTGTTCTGCTAGATTCGGGGTGCAAAACCTTTTCTGGTTGGGGGCCACATTCTCAGCCTGAACCAATTCCAAGGGCCAAAAATAAAACGTAAAGGGGTATTACCAACTGAAATACTATTTTTATGGCATATTGAACATACAGTATATATAATAAATGTCTAGTTACACTTCTAGGACTCCCATCTAACGGGAGACTACATGAAAGATACATGTGAGCAGCCACAAGACATAGACATACATGCCTGCTACTAGATGGTTGGGGGCCACACAGAATGGTATCGAGGGCCGCATGTGGCCCCCGGGCCGCAGACTGTACACCCCTGTGCTAGATTCTCTTCAGCTCAGGGGATGTGTCCCTTCTGCTTCAGCTCACTCTGTGTAACTGCCACAGCGTCTAACTGAACATATGGCTGGTGACAGTTGGAGATTTAAACCGCGCGTTCAGCAACTTCAGTGAAGAGGACAAGAAACAAGGAAAAGAACAAACAGCAGGTGGCGCTATACAGATACATTTTATTGAATTGCTCACTGGCTACTGTATACAGGGCCTGTGCAAGGATTTTAGCCGCCCTAGGCAAGATAAAAATGTAAGCCCCCCTCACTACACTGATACTTGGCTCTGGGGACTGGAGACAAACACGGTACGTACACCATTCACCAATGTCGCCCTGGGGTCCTGGGGAGGAAGAAAGCAGCTGCGCTCCAATCCAGGTAGGAGCCCACTTCTGTTCTGTCCCAGAAGGAGAAGGCACTGCCGCTGCAGCCGTACTGGGGGTCGGGGGAGGCAAATTGGTGGAGCGTGGTGGCCGTGGCTGGCTGCTCGGCTGCTTGCTGCTCAGTGTGCGGCCTTCTCTTCCTCTTTCGCTCCACCCCTCTCTCTGCGTCACGTGCTCAAGAGTGGGAGGGGTCAGGGGGTTCAGATCAAGATCATTCAGGCCAGGGCGGCAGAGCTCCGCCTCCGCTCCCCACCCTCAGCAGCCTGAAGCCAGCAGCCAGGTAAGCTAGCAGCAGTTATAGTCACTCAGACCACCAGAGAGACAGACAGCACAGCGGTGTCAGACTGTCATTGTCACTGTCAGTGACAGACTGTCTCTCTGGTCAGCCTCTGCCCCGATTCTCCTCCAACATGTCAGACAGCACAGAGCAGACACAGACAGCAGGCAGGCTGCGCAGCACTGAGCCGGCGGCTGGAGATTCTGTAGAGCGCTCAGCCTCAGCCGCTCAGGCGGCGCAGCATGAGGGGCGCCGCTGGCCGGCCACCACTTAAGTTAACTTATTTAACCAATGTTTTTTTTGTTGTTTTTTTTAACTGCAACGGGCGCCCCCTGCTAAATGGCACCCTAGGCGACTGCCTAGGTCGCCTTACTGGTGGCGCCGGCCCTGACTGTATATAAAAATTTTAATTACATGCAATTACAAAAGTATTCAGATCCAGATGCTGGTTTGAAAAATGCAGAATATGTATTGTGACACAACCCCTTTAAAGAACGTCTCTAGAAGTCCCCAGTTACCTGTATAGAAGACCAAGAGACGTAGACTTTATTTCAAGGTGATTTTACTTTTGCACTCTTTTAAGGGCACAATATTATAATGTTATTTTGCTCACATCTGAATATAAATGGTTTTTATTCAATGCAATGTGGGTCGTGAACTAGGTTATTAAGTCTGCACACAGACAAGCTGTCGGTCAGCACATTCCTCATTGTTTGGGAACTGGAAACGTGCTATTGTGGAACTGTTCCAACAATCACTTGTTTTACAGATTGCCGGCCAACTCACATGAGCTATGGAGATCAGATGCTAACTTTATTAATCTGTTTAATTTATCTCTATCTTGTATTAACACAGTTGTTTTTTTTAATGCATGACAAATGACATGACACAGTATGTGCAGACCAGGCCATAGCACTGTACTCTCAGGATTTGTCAATGAACAGATGCACAATGATGAGAGAAAGCAGAAGAAATGACTTGAATTCCACGTACAAGTCCCTCACTGGTTACAGGTTGCTCCTTATTTGCCCATTTTATGACATGGCGTTGGTATTGGTTATGGTGTCGTAGCTCACACAACTCTTGAGATAATGGCCACTCTGGCCCTTTTCCCTTTTACGAATAAGACACGGACTCATGATTGGATTTTTATCAGTCACAGCAACCGTTTTATTAACAAAATAATATAAACAGTATAAATATTAACAGGCGGGAAGGCTCCTCGAAGCCCAAAGTTTGTACCAATCCTGAGGTGAGTACGCCCCTTTACCCCCACCGGCTCAAAAGCACCCTCGAAGATTATTACATTTAGTGCTCACCTAATTTCCAATGTCCCCAACCCAAATGGGCCCTGGCCCAAATTGAAGATTCACTGATCCCATTACTGGGACTGATCACCAAACATGCTACCAAGCCAGGGAGTCCAGCCCCAACAGTCCTCCCTACGATCGCAATCTGGTAAGTCCACCAGCTTCAAGGACCCCACCACCAACAACGAGCATCCTTGAACCCCTCAAGCTTGCACGTTCCTCCACACCTCCAGCATGGTCTCAATCCCACCCCAAGCACCGCAGGTCGATATACACTGCATTCAAATTCACCCCATTACTCTGCCAAAATTCCCCAGCTACCTGCTCTAATTCCATATGCCTATGAGGGTGAACAGCAAGGCAAAAAGACAATTATCTTCCAAGCCCCACCCGAGTATTCAACAGTATCGCCGTCTTGAGGAGAGCCATACAACTAAATACAGAAGGGCATCTGCGGCCACCGGCCAGGTAATAAGTACCTGATGTCCCCAGCCAGGGGCAGATTGAGAACTAAAAGTGGCCCTGGAAAAAATGGCCCCATGTTGTAGGTAGGTCCAAACTGACAGAAGGCGTGGCAACATAATTAAGCAGGGCCAGCAATACCATAGTACAAAGCAATACACTGCCCTAGCTGAACCAAATACCACTGTGCAGCACAAGATATTGTGACTGGCTGCACAGGACATAGATACAGTTGAATTCAGAGGGGCACCTGTGGCTGCTTGCTGGGTGGGTAGAAGAGAATCAGATCATTATGTACCCGGCTGGCAACCCTGGGGATGGCTTGGGTGGCCCTCCTAGGTATAGGCCCACCAGGAAATTTCCCTGTAGAGTCTATGGCCAGTCCGCCCCTGCCACCAGCATTAATAACTGATGAGAGCATCAGATCATTATGTACCTGGCCAACTGCAGTGAGCGGAGCCTAGGCAGCCTCCTGGGTATCTCAACCAAGAAATTTCCCTGTAGGGTCTATGGCCAGTCCAGTCCTGTTAAGCCACTCTTTTATTGTCTTGGCTTTGTGTTTAGGGTCATTGTCTTGTTTGAAGGTGAACCTTCATCCCAGTCTGAGGTCCAGAGCACTTTGGATCAGAAAATTGATTTAAGACTATGTTGAGTTCAAAACTTTTTTCGTTCAAAACTTTTTTTTATCACCTAATTTAGTGTGAATAATTTAGGGAGGAGGTGTTGATTGCCAGACCTTTTGCTTCTCTGGTGCTGGGGATAGAGTATGTTCAGTTTAATTGTCCCCAGAATCTAGTATATTGTTTTATTGTATTGTGTTGTGTCAGTGTTTCCTGGGACCGGTGGTCCTCCTGCCTTTCGTTGCTGTCTGTATTGCAGCTTGTTGTGGGTTCTGTTTTATGTTTGCTGAGTTTGGGGTTTTGATTTATTTTGGCTTTTTTACTGGGTTGAATTGCAGAACAGGGCAGTTCAGTATCTTCATTTCTGTTCTCTATCAGTCATCCGCTCTAAACCTAAATGCCATTACAATCTCCCATGTGATCCATTGCTGGACTCCATCTTCTTCATCCTTTGCCGTCATTATTTGGTTTATGCAGTGTCAGACTGGGGTACCTAGGGTCCACCAGTAAAAAATTTTTGGGGGGCCCACAGTACGGATTGGATACATTCAATATATAATAAATAATCTAACAAGTTTTTTATATAAATATAGGCTGGTTGAGGTACATTGAATATATGTATATAGTGCAATAAGTCTACTGTGTTATGTGCCACTTGTGCAGGGGGTGGGAGACTAGGGGCCCACCTTGCTCAGGGGCCCACCGGGGGATTCCCCTGTACCCCTGTGGGCCAGTCCGAGCCTGGGTTTATGTCATCTATCAGTACGTTTATTTTAATACAATATTCCTGGCCAGTGCTGATACAGTCTTCATATCTGTTTCTTGTGACTGTCTAGTTGTTGTGCAATTTGGCTCTAATGTAAGTCATGGGGGTATCTGAGTACCAAGAGATTTTGTTAGTACTTTGGAAAGGTGGCTGCTATACATGAAGTCCAGTTCTGCGGCATCATTACAACACGGTACTGTTCGCACTAAGATATTTGATGAAGTGGGCAAGTCACTTTCTCTCACTAAATCCACACACTTATGTCCCGCTGTTGTCACCATTCACATGCATTTGTTGATCTTTACCAGCCAACTGTATTAAAATCTTCCCACAAACATGATCCCTTTCCGTATGTGGATAGTCACAAGTTCAACGCACTCCTCTGCTGCTGTTATCAATTCAAAAACATTTATAGTCTAGTGCAGTGTTTCCCAACCAGTGTGCCTCCAGCTGTTTCAAAACTACAACTCCCAGCATGCCCGCACAGCAAAAGGCTGCCAAGGCATGCTGGGAGTTGTAGTTTTGCAACAGCTGGAGGCACACTGGTTGGGAAACACTGGTCTAGTGGATATTATATTACTTTAGAAAACTAAGGAACTTTCAAATCATAAGGATACTGACCCATATCTCACCATACTGACCTATTTCTCAGCCCCTCTTGAAAAATATATCATTTTTACAATTACTTTGAAGACGGAGAGTAACCCTAATTAAATTTCCTCCAGGTTGAGCATACAGTATGTATATTATCTTTCACCATATGTGTGCATTGGACCTCGCAGTCCTCTCGCAGCATCAGAAACGCCCCAGAATTTGTTAAAACGAATCAACAAATATTAATTACCAACCACTAGCTGACTCTTGCCATCCCATGTCCTAAAGGGCGTTCATTCTATTACAGCTTTTAGATTTCACTAATTAGCAGACAATCGAACTTTCACTGGGGAAAACGAGCCGCAGCCGGTCATGACATCATCTCTTTTCTAATTAGATTTGTTTTAATTGCTCTGTGTGTCATAGAGAATCAAAATAAATTGTTTTCTTGTCAAGATATCTCTTCTCATCCATACAAAGGTATATGAAGTAACGCTGCACTCACTCTCCCTGCAGATGTGGCGCCCAGTATCTAATCCCACTGCCTCATTCCCATGCTGCACCTGCAGATTGCTGTGGCCCTATACGGTACCTACAGTATTTGTGGTTTTATACTGTGGATATGTCCGCATATGTTAGGAAATATTCGCACATGGAAATACACTGCGGAAAAGTCAGACGTAATTGCCCCCGTGGAACCCATGGCAGAAATCCAATGCTTTAGGCCTCATGCACATGAACGTTTGCCAGCCGTTATGTGCATTGGGGACCGCAATTTGCGGTCCCCAATGCATCAGGCATCAATCCTGCAGGTTGCCACAGATGGATGCAAACACACTTAACTTGAATGGGTCCTATTTATTTTGCGATGCAGAGCCAGAAAGCCCACGGAAGCACTCAGTAGTGCTTCCGTGCCTCCGTTCCCCACCACTCCTTCTGGATTGCAGACCCATTCAAGTGAATGGGTACACATCCGTGATACGGTGTGCACACAGCCAGTGCCTGTATATTCCAGACCCTGTTTGCAGGCTGTAGTATAGGCACGGCCAGGCAATGGCAGTGTGCATGAGGCCGTACACTGTCTAAGAATATGAATCACTGTCTTTATATGAGACAAATTTACTACTGGAGTATCCAAAATCCTGAGCCAGATTTAAGCTACAATTCTATCCATGCGCCAAAAATTTGCCCTTGCTCCAAAAAAGTGTCTACTCTAAGTCTACACCACCTATAAGTTGGTGTAGTTTTACTCCATTTTTAGCGCACAGGGTGCAATTAGACCCTTTCACACAAAGCCATGCCCCATTGTCAGGAAGGGCATAGAAAGCTTTGAAAAGCACTTGATAAATAGGATGCAAAGCATGCATATCAGTTTTTTGGCCAGGTGTAATCACATTTACACTGTCTGGCCCTGTCAAAGTGCAGAGGTCGCGGCATTGCAGAGAAAGCAGAGCATCTAGGTGTAATGACAATGCCCCCGTTGCTCCTAAAGGCATTGCCGTTACACCTAGAGGCTCTGCTCTCTCTCTGCAATTGGTGTGCCCCCTGAACTTTGATTGACAGGTCCAAGCAGTGAAAACTTCATCACACCAGGCCCTGTCAATCAAAATGGAGCAGACGAGGCAGTTGCAGAAGGAGCAGAGCCTCTAGGTGTAACAGCAACGCCCCCGTTGCTCCTAAAGGCTCATTTGCATATATTAAAACATAATTTTTCTTACATATGACCATGGGACCAACACAGTTGCCTTCAGCTGCCAAGTGCACATACAACAGATCAGCCAGTGTCATAGGGACAAATCTGCTGACAGATGCCCTTTAAATGTGATGCAAGGCATGCACGCCATTTTTTTGTGCACTTCAAATAATCGGTCCTAATAGTGATCTTGACAAGGATTTCAGTGCAGAAAAGGAGATGGAAAAAAATTAATCTCTGGAATCCCTTGGAAAGATGTCCGTAGGGTCCACAAGTGGCAAATTTGTTCCTGCAATTTCTGCAGCTGTCCCATTAAGCAGAATAAGGTTTGGACGATGCCTGCTCATGCTGTAGAAACAGCCCCAATTCAGTCACTCGCAGGAAATGAAAATGCATCTTTACCTCCCAGTAACAAAGTCTGAATCCGCTCCTACAAACACATGTGCAAGGGGCCGCCCCCTGGGGCCCTATTAGGGGACTGGGTACCCAGGTGTAGGAATGGCCGAGTGGTACTTTGATAAACTTTAATCAGACACAATCTTCCAACTTTGTCATGGTCCCAGCAGGCTTTAGCATTAAAGCTCTGGCAGGCAAACTCAACTCTGCTACATCTGTTACTCTCTGGCTCTGCAGTGCTGACAGGCTTGCTGTATAACTTAGCTTCTTCTTTATTGTGCAACTTCTCTCTTGGTAGTCTGTCTCTTAATTATGCCAGGGAACTCTCCTCCTGGCTCCTGAGGCTCTAAGCTGTGGCCTCCACATCCAGCAGAGCTAAAGGTTCTCTGGCTGGCTTGGCTTGGCCTGCACACTCTCCTTCCCCTAGCAGGGGGTAAGCTAGACTGACTAGAACTTCCTGCACGAAGTGGGACTCGCCCAATCCTTCACAGAGGGGGGTTAGAATGGAATGGAAAGCTCCATTCTACCTAACTGAACATAACAGTTGCAAACAAAATAGGAATGCACAGTGTATAGGACCTGAACAAAATACCTAGATAACATTATATTAGTCCATTAAAGACAGTAGCGGGGTAAAGAAGTGGTAATGCCACTATGGGGCGTTACACATGTAGGTTTTGTCTATTTTTATTTACACTTTTGTGCTTTCAAATTGTTGAGAAAAAAAACAAATATCAATCACAAAGGTTTTTTTTTAATAAACACCAATAAAACCGTCAAGGCCAATTTCCTAAACAAACTGTAATTCCTAAGTGGATTTCAAAGCCATCTGTTTAGCAAGTCGCTCCAAAAAAAAGTTTTCAAAATAATGTACACTATAATCTCTCATCACGTCATCCCTTTAA
>CM065592.1:410601777-410617237 GCA_033119425.1 Bufotes viridis
GACCCTGCTCCCCTATTCCTGTCACCCCACTAGTAACCCTGCTTTCCCTCCTCCTGTCACCCCACTAGTGACCCTGCTCCCCCTGTCACCCCACAGGGAAGAAGCTGAACAGACTCCACCGACTATGACGGGATCCGTTCAGTTTCCGTTCGGGATCCTGTCTTTTTACCAGACACAAAAGTGCTGCATACAAGGCTTTTTTGTCTGGTCTTTCGACAGAATCTGCAACAGAGGCTCCAAATCAACGTCCAACACAGATTTAAAAGCCTACGTATTATGTATTTTAGTAATGCTCACACGTGTTTGCTTTTCTTTCTGGCAAATCTACCTGGTTCTGGTCCACAAAATTTATACCATGTCTAGTGCGGCCCTCAGACGAAAAATGGTTGGGCACCACTGCATTAGGGCAAAGCTAATCCGTTTTGGACCGCTTTTGAGAGCCTTGAACGGATCTCACAAACGGAAAGCCAAAACGCTGGTGTAAAAGTAGCCTTACACATGAAGTCCTAGCTTTAAAGGTTACCTATTATTTAACAAACTTCTGATATGTCTGAAGTCAGAAGTTTTGATCGGTGGTGGTCAGGGTGTTGCAGCCCCGCTCCAATAGCTAAAAGGGGGGGGGGTTCAGGTTCATAGCCTGTTTACAAAAAAGTATAATCTGAACCCTATTAAGAAGACATGTTATGAGAGATGTGCTATTCCTATCTTCCTGCTTAAAGTGACACTTCCATTACGTTTTTTTTTTTATTGCAGTGACCTGGCAGGGAGCATGAGGGGGAGCGGATTGGAGTCGTAATAGTTTGAGGGTGGTGACAGTATTGGCAGTGGGGCTGCCCTGCTTATGCTCTCCTTGGGTCATGCATAGTGATGAGGAGGTGAACCTGGATTTGTTATTCCTGCTAGGGTACATCTGTGCTAGGGTCTCCTGCCCAATGGGATGTGGGGTGCCCTTGTGTTGCTGGTGGTGAGGTGCAAAGAAAGGTGTGCCTGGTTTTGTTTTTCCTCTGGGGCACACCCTTGTTAGGGTCTCCTGCCCAACATAAGGTGGGGTGCCTTTGGTGTTTCCGGTGGTGAGATGCAAAGGCAAGAGACTTGTAGAGGTATTTAGCCTTAGATAGAGTTTACCACCTTAACAAAGATTATTATTGGTGATTTCTTAATACTCATGCGTATTGTATGCTGCAAGATCCTATCTGGAGTTATCCCAGTCCTCCGTATAGAAAGCATAAGAAAAAAGGTAGCAGATCTGTCCACAAAAATGAACTCCCTCTTATTATTATAGTGAGGTATTTTTCAATATAAGTACATTTCAATATCTCTCAATAATAAAATTATACAAGCATTTTAAAAATGTATTACAATAACATAATATTACATCCCATAACAGTTATAAAGCACTAGACATTAAGCCCGTTACAATAATGGGCGCTAGAACAGTAGTGCTGGCACTGTGATGGGGGATCTGTGGATCACACTGTTATGGGGGTATCTGTAAATGGTACTGTTATGGGGGGTATCTGTGGATGGCACTGTTATGGGGGGATCTGTGGATGGCACTGTTATGGGGGGATCTGTGGATGATACTGTTATGGGGGTATCTGTGAATGGTACTGTTATGAGAGGATCTGTGGATGGCACTGTTATGGGGGATCTTTGGATGGCACTGTTATGGGGGATCTGTGGCTGACACTTATGGGGGTCTGTGGCTGACACTTATTGGGGTCTGTGGCCGACACTGTTATGGGGGTATCTGTGGATGACAGTGTTATAGGGAATCTGTGGATGGCACTGTTATGGGGGATCTGTGGATGGCACTGGTATGGGGGGATCTGTGGATGGCACTCTTATGGGGGGATCTGTGGATGGCACTCTTATGGGGGCGCTGTGGCTGACACTGTTATGGGGCTGGTCTGTGGCTGACACTTATCGGGCTGGTCTGTGGCTGACACTTATGGGGGTCTGTGGCTGACACTTATGGGGGTCTGTGGCCGACACTTATGGGGGTCTGTGGCTGACACCTATGGGGGTCTGTGGCTGACACCTATGGGGGTCTGTGGCTGACACCTATGGGGGTCTCTGGATGACACCTATGGGGGTCTCTGGATGACACTTATGGGGGTCTGTGGCTGACACTGTTATGGGGGTATCTGTGGATGACACATAGCATCTTATGCTATGTGTCATCCACAGATCCCCCCATAACAGTGTCGCTGTTTAGTGTGAATGTAATGGCAGCGGGGCCCGCTGCAGTCCCTGTATTGCACCGGCCCCGCTCAGAGTAGTAATACTATGAATAACTAATAATAATAATGATCTTCACTTCTTCACTTACTACATGGTAAGGCAGGAGGCCGGGCGGGCGGCCAGGCACTGGCAGCGTAACTCACTACATCATGCGCCTGCGCCGCCTGCTTCATTCATGCAGTGGGCGGAGCAGGGGCGTCACTTAGTGAGTTAAGCTACCAGTGCCTGGTCGCCCGCCCGGCCTCCTGCCTCACCATGTAGTAAGTGAGCGGGGCTGGTGCAATACAGTGATTTCCCCCCCGCTGCCATTACAGTAGGATGCCACACATGTAGTGTCCGTGGAGTGTGTGCCGATGGAGCGGCGTCTGGCTTCACTGCGCGTGTGGGGAAGCGGGCGCATGCACAGTGCGGCATAATGAGTAAAATAGCCAGCTCTAAGTGTGGACGGCTCCCCGGGATCTGTGACGTCTGCGCCGCTGCGCTGTCCCATGTGCTCCGGGCAGAGTGTAACTCTGAAAGCCGCTGTGGCCGGCTCCCGGCGTCCTCCTCCCTGAGCGCTGCTATCCCGCCGCTGTGCCCCCAAACCCGGCTCTGCGACCTGGATTGGCCTGTGTGTGTCCGTACGCTGCACATGCACACTTCTATAATCGGCACACACACACGGACACCAGCCCTGAGCACGTACACAGGGCTTTTATTAGTATAGATTATACTCCAACCCCGATCATTGTACACATATTACACTCCAACCCCCATCATTACACTACAGCCCTCATTAGAGTGTAATGTGTGTGTAATGATGGGGGTTGGAGTGTAATATGGGTATTGTGGGGAGTCGCTCTGGTAGATAGCGGTGCGGGTGCAGTACAGAGGCAAAACAGGGAGTCCAGAAGGTGCAATGAACAGTGTTTTATTCACACTTGCACAAAAACAAACGATATAAACAGTCTCTTGGTGTTTGTTCACACATACCAGAAATCATGAGGCAAAACAAAACAGTCCAAATCAGGTTCTAGTCACCTGGGAGGTTTTAGGTGCAGGTTCGCACCTGGCTGTCAGTCCAGCCGCAAGACAGTCGCCGTCAGGCTTCTAGGTCGTCTGCACTCCTCCTTGCTGGGCTCTTGCGTCCAGCCCAGAGAACTTCCAAACACAAGTGACTCCACAGCCTAACAGCAGCTCCAGGACAATCACCCCCACCTGCTGGTGCTGGCTGTGTTTTAAAGCCCAGGAAAGTCCGGCCTGGACCGTGGGGAGTAGGCACCCACCCAACTCTTTGCCTACTCCCAGTAAGAGCCGGCCCGGATTGGCTTTGCAGCCAAACTAACTATAAATGTCAAGCAGCACTAGCTGCTGCTGACACATAAAACCCGGCTCTCACCTCACCGAGGCCAGGAACCTCGGTGACACGTACCTCCCATCGATAACGGTACCTTGCACCTTACCACAGTATAATGATGGGGATCCCAGGGTGTGAGGCAACTGCAGAGGAAGCTGGAGGGGAGGAGGAGACACGGTGGAGCTGGGCACAGCAGGAGGCCGGCGCGCAGATGCATGCGGCGTGTGGAGCCCTGTGTGCAGTATAACAAATAGCATACACACACAGATTTTATTATGTAGGATTACACTCCAGCCCCCATCATAGTACATAATAAAATCCCTGTGTAAGTGCCCTGTGTCCGTGTGCCGTTTGTTATACTGGGCACGGCACGGGGACCTATCAGCACACAGCGCTCCACACGTCACCTGCACACACGTCACCTGCACCTGCGCGTCACCTGCCACCAGTATTAATAATTGGTGGCAGGGGCCCCCTTCCCCCCCACATCATTGATGGCAGTATGCCCCCCCTCCCTCCCCAGTATTAATCATTGGTGGCAGGAGGGGCCCACTTCCCCCCCCCCACATCATTGGTGGCAGTACGCCCCCCCTCCCTCCCCAGTATTAATCATTGGTGGCAGGGGCCCCCTTCCCCCACATCATTGGTGGCAGTACACCCCCACCTTCCTCCCCAGTATTAATCATTGGTGGCAGTCAGGGGCCCCATCCCCACATCATTGGTGGCAGTACGCCCCCCCCTCCCTCCCCAGTATTAATCATTGGTGGCAGGAGGGGCCCCCCCACATCATTGGTGGCAGTATTATGTAGGATTACACTCCAGCCCCCATCATAGTACATAATAAAATCCCTGGTGGCAGGAGGGCCCCCTTCCCCCACATGATTGGTGGCAGTCGCCCCCCTCCCCAGTATTAATCATTGGTGGCAGGGGCCCTCTTCCCCACATCATTGATGGCAGTACGCCCCCCTTCCTCCCCAGTATTAATCATTGCTGGCAGGAGGGGCCCCCTTCCCCCACATCATTGGTGGCAGTCGTCCCCCTCCTCCCCAGTATTAATCATTGGTGGCAGGAGGGACCCCTTCCCCCTCATCATTGGTGGCAGTACGCCCCCAGTATTAATCATTGGTGGCAGGGCCCTTTCCCACATCATTGGTGGCAGTACGCCCCCTCCCTCCCCAGTATTAATCATTGGTGACAGGAGGGGCCCCTTTCCCCCCACATCACTGGTGGCAGTACGATGCCCCACCCCTCCCTCTCCTGTATTAATTATTGGTGGCAGGAGGGGCCCCTTCCCCATCATTGGTGGCAGTCGCCCCCCTCCCTCCCCAGTATTAATCATTGGTGGCAGGGGCCCACTTTCCCCATCATTGGTGGCAGTACGCCCCCCTCCTCCCCAGTATTAATCATTGGTGGCAGGAGAGGCCCTTCCCACGCACTGCCGGGCACTCCTTCTTCTGTCTGTGCGTCGCATTGCTAATGCTTGCAGCATTAGCAATGTGCGGCACAGACCTATGAGAAGAAGTAGCGCCCGGCGGCCACTGCGCTCGTGAGTATAATGCTGCTCACTGACATACCCTTGCAGCCAGGACTTCAATAGCGTCCTGGCTGCCATAGTAACCAATCGGAGCCCCAGCATTACACTGCTGGGACTCCGATCATTCACTACCGCTCCGTGGTGTGGTCATATCGCGGTCTCCTCTTCTGCCCCTGTTTTTATTGGCCGGCGGCGAGGTGCTTTGGGCGGACTGTGTGTGTGGAGTGTGCGCTGATTAGTCTATGCGCTGCGCATGCGCACTTCACTAATCGGCACATACGCACGGACAACAGCCCTGAGCACGTCTACAGGGCTTTTATTAGTATAGACTAGTGGCTTTTTTCTACAATTGCCTACAAGTGAAGCCTAGATGTTCCTTATTCTTGTGCCATATTCCCTATCTTGTACCCACTAAAATCCACTGCATATGCTACTAATAAAAGCTCTCTATTAGGGTTGAGTGAACCCGAACCCGGACCCGAACATTTCCGTAAAAGTTCGAGTTCGTTGTTCAGCGATTTCTTCCCGCTTTTTGAAAGGCTGCAAGGCAGCCAATCAACAAGCGTTTCACTACTTTGCTCTAAGAAGCCATCACAGCCATTCCTACTATTGGCATGGCTGTGATTGGCTAAGTGCAGCTTGTGACCCAGCCGCTATTTAAGCTGGAGTCACGTAGCGCCGCACGTCACTCCGCTCTTCTTAGTGTAGGGATAGAATGCTGCTGCTTCTGTGAGTGACAGATTAGGGAAGAAATCTGTTGAACTTGGTGGTCTTAAATCTTCAAGCTACAACAATTATTGAGGGTGCTATGCTACATATTTGTATTCAGCACTGAGCCCAGTGATACTGCAAAATAATTTTTAATCCATCTGTTAGTGAGGTGGGGGTCGGCGGCCAGTCCTAGGAACTGCATGTGACCTGCATGTATGCCAGCCTGCCAGGGACATAAGTCTAATCCTTTTTTGGTAGCTCAGTGGAGGAAAAATTCCTTTTTTCTGGCAGGTCAGGTCCCCCTACATTACCTATATTATAATTTAGGGGTGACATAGTGCATTTATGTATTTGGGGGAAATAAACCTGTATTGTTGTTCCACAGAGCAGTTTTGCATACAACGCACAAACACGTATTTTCAAAATTAGCAGTGACATACAGCATTTGTGTATATGGGGAAATAAACCCGTATTGTTGTTCCACAGAGCAGTTTTGCATACAACGCACAAAAACGTATTTTCAAATTTAGCAGTGACATACTGCATTCTTGTATTTGGGGGAAATAAACTACTATTGTTGTTTCACAGAGCAGTTTCGCATACAACGCACAAAAACGTATTTTCAAATTTAGCAGTGACATACAGCATTTGTGTATTTGAGGGAAATAAACCCGTATTGTTGTTCCGCAGAGCACTTTTGTTTAAAACGCTGAAAAACCTATCTTAAAATTTAGCAGTGACATACAGCATTCTTGGATTTAGGGAAAATAAACCCGTATTGTTGTTCCACAGAGCAGTTTTGCATACAACGCACAAAAACTTATATTTTAAAATTTAGCAGTGACATACTGCATTCTTGTATTTGGAGGAAATAAACCCGTATTGTTGTTCCACAGAGCAGTTTTGCATACAACGCACAAAAACCTATTTTAAAATTTAGCAGTGACATACTGCATTTCTGTAGTTTGTTGCAATAAACACTGGTTTTGTGCTACATAGCAGATCTGAGGTCTATCCTGTATTTCAGTCATTTTAAGTAACCTTTTGAACTCTGCATTTACATAGTTGGTTGCAAACACACAGGTTTTGTGGTAGATAGCACATTTGCGGTGTACGCTGCATTTCTGACAGTCAAATTAAACTGTTAACTTCTGCTTTTACATTGTTGGTTTGAAAAATCGAATTTTTGGTGAAAGTGAAGTAATTGTATTGAATTGCTCCGTTACACTGTTGTGTGACCTAAAGAAATGTATTCTGTTTATGACACGGGCACTGCCTTACTGTTAGTGAACTTAATTGTTGACTATTGGCAGTTAAATTGACACCAGAGATAAACCATCTGTTAGTTTGGTAGGTGAACGCAAACAATGAGGAGAACACATCAAATAAGGAACGTGGGCATGCTTGTGGTGGTGTTGGTGGAGCTCCTGTTGCTGGGAGAGGACGTGGCCGTTCAGCGCCAACTACAGGTCCAAGTGAAACATTTTCCTCAGGTGTGAGTAGGCGACAGAACCTACAGCGTTATTTGGTAGGGCCGAATGCTGCTCTACGAATGGTAAGGCCAGAACAAGTACAGGCACTAGTAGATTGGGTGGCTGACAGTGCCTCCAGTTCCTTCACGTTGTCTCCCACCCCGTCCCCTGCTGAAAGCTCAGAGTTGGCACTTGCAGCCCATGCCCATCAGTCTTTAAACTCACCCCCTTGCAAATCAGCCAAGCAATCTGAGCCCCAAGTCATGCAGCAGTCTCTTATGCTTTTTGATGACTCTGCTGGCAGGGTTTCCCAGGGCCATAACCATAGCCCTGCCCCAGAAGTGGAAGAGATTGAGTGCACTGATGCCCAAACACTTAGGTTTGAGGATGAGGACATGGGAAGACCACCGCAGCATGTCTCTGATGATGATGAAACACAGGTGCAAGCTGCTGCTGCTTTCTGCGGTGTGCAGACTGACAAAGAGGGCAGGGGTGAAGACTGGGTGGAAGATGATGTTGAGAACGATGAGGTCATACACCCCAAAATATACCACTTAAATCCATGTGGATCCATGGGTGGTAAAAAATTATATTTTTTAAGGCCAGGAATTACCTTTGCGACCTGTGCTGCATAGTTAATCAGTCTGGGAGTTCAGGGGTTGACATATTCCAATTCTTTGCTGTCAAGTAACCCTGCACTGCATAGGTGACAGGGACCGAAAATTTTAAAAAATCTCCTTTTAAATTGTTGGGTGCAATATTACCATTTTTGCTGGGTACAAACCCCTGCTCTGCATAGGTGACAGGGACTGAAAATTAGAAAAATCTTCTTTTAAATTGTTGGGTGAAATATTACCATTTTTGCCGGGTACAAACCCTTGCTCTACAAAGGTGACAGGGACCGAAAATTTGAAAAATATTCTTTTAAATTGTTGCGTGCAAAATTACCATTTTTGCCGGGTACAAACCCCTGCTCTGCATAGGTGACAGTGACCGAAAATGCGGAAAATCTTCTTTTAAATTGTTGGGTAAAATATTACCATTTTTGTCTGGTACAAACCCTTGCTCTGCATAGGTGACAGGGACCGAAAATTTAAAAAATCTTCTTTTAAATTGTTGGGTGCAATATTACCATTTTTGCCGTGAATAAACCCCTTCTCTGCCTGGGTGCCAGGGGCCTACATTTCTAAAAATTTGCTGTTCCATTGGTGGGTGACATAAACCCCGTTTTGCCGTGAATTAACCACTCATCCGCCTGTTCCATTGGTGGGTGACATGAATCCCGTTTTTCCGTGAATAAACCCCTGCTCTGCTTGGATGCCAGGGGCCTACATTTTTAAAAATTGTCTGTTTCAGTGGTGGGTGACATGAACCCCGTTTTGCCGTGAATAAACTCCTCCTCTGCCTGGGTGCCAGGGGCCCACATTTTAAAAAATCATTTGTTTCATTGGTGGGTGACATGAACCCCGTTTTGCCGTGAATAAACCCCTCCTCTGCCTGGGTGCCAGGGGCCTACATTTTAAAAAATCGTCTGTTTCATTGGTGGGTGACATGAACCCCGTTTTGCCAGTGAAAAACCCCTGCTGTGCATTGCTGACAGGGAACCAAATTTGGTAAAAACGTCTGTTAATGATCGAAAGATGTGTGACTGCAAACGCACGCTGGTAGATGCGCTGCTGATGGCATTCCCACCTGACGCCTCCTCAACCTCCTACTCCACATCCATTTCCTCCTCCATTTAAATTTTTTATTTTAATTAATATTATTTTTTTAAGTCATTTCCCTATCCACATTTGTTTGCAGGGCACTTGCCCACATTTTGCTGCTTTTTGCCCTCTAGCCCTTTCCAGGACTTTTTTACAGCCATTTTAGTGCCCAAAAGTTCGGGTCCCCATTGACTTCAATTGGTTTCGGGGTCAAGTTCGTGTTAAGTTCGGATCCCGAACCCGAACTTTTTTGTGAAGTTCGGCCGAACCCGTTGAACCCGAACTTTCAGGTGTTCCCTCAACTCTACTTTCTATCATATATAACAGCTGGCAGTTAATACATCGATACTGCCTTCATATTCCAATCTATATTCATGCCCGCAGGTTGTAAAGTTTTGATTTTATATATCCACTCCACTTCCTTTTTGTTAATATATTTAACCGGGTCCCCAGACCACCAACTGTTATGTACTAATACCATGCCCATAAACTTAAGTCCTATATAGGTTGGGTGGTGCTCTCCTTGCGAGGTGTGGGTCACAGGAAAAGGTTCCCAGGCCAGGTATATAAGTGAAAGAAGAAAGTTCCTGGACACCACTGCTGTTGTTTTCTTGTGTCTTTATTGTATAGCTTAGATTACAGTATGCGGTATGCCAGTTGTGGATAAATATTGTAACAACGTTTCGGCGGTAAACGCCTTCATCAGGACACTGGTCGTGCCGCACTATGTGGAAATCCGTATGAATAGCTGTTGTGTGGAGCTCTATGGCTCTAGTGGCAGGCTATGTGGAATCAATATTTGAAGTCTGGCATCTAGGAGACTTCAAATATTGATTCCACATAGCCTTGCCACTAGAGCCATAGAGCTCCACACAACAGCTATTCATACGGATTTCCACATAGTGCGGCACGACCAGTGTCCTGATGACGTTACACGCGAAACGTTGTTACAATATTTATCCACAACTGGCATACCGCATACTGTAATCTAAGCTATACAATAAAGACACAAGAAAACAACAGCAGTGGTGTCCAGGAACTTTCTTCTTTCACTTATAAACTTAAGTCCTGTCGGATTGCACTGATGGCAGTTTTTAAAATGGGCTGATATACTATGGGTTTCCAACCCTTTCTAATATGTTCTCCAATCCTTACTTTTAATTTTCTTAAAGTCCTGCCCATGTATTGGAGGTGACAGGGACATTCTAGGAAGTATATTACTCCTGCATGTTCACATGTTATTTGTCCCTTTATTTTATAATCCTTCCTTTCGACATTGCTCCTGATTGTTTCAGTCTTGTAGCCTTTCTTTTCTTCCTTGGACCTATTCTTGCATGCTGTACAAATGATGCAAGATGAAAATTGGGTTAGCGGGTAGTGTCTTACTCAAAATTGGATCATTAGGCAGTATATTCCAATTTTTTTGAATCACCTGTTAAAAAAGATGTCAAAAAGTGGAATATTGGGTAATGAAGGCTGTTCTATACCTATCTACCTCCCTATTATTAGTGGTCTGCATATTCCTATCTTCTACAGCTCCCCTTTCTGTATAGGTAGGTGCAATTCTCTCCTTATCTTTAACTAATGTAATTTCTGCATAACCCTTTTCCAAAAATCGCTATGTTTGGTACAATTCCTTTTTATTCTTTGAAATTGTCCTCTAGATATGTTCTCTACCCATGATCTATAATGACAACTGCTTATATGTATATACCCGTTCCGATCTGTGGGCTTGAAATAAGTGTTGGGCGCGAATATTCGAATCTCGAATTTTAATCGCAAATATCGCAACTTCGAGAATTCGCGAATAGGTTCTGCTGTCCACACATACATGCTACACATAGTTCTGTGATGTCACAAGTTCACAACAATACTAAGTGCCCCAATCACTAATATTATAGTCAGACCTGCTAAAATGTGAAGTTGCACGTATTGTGCAAAAATATGCGCATCATTAATTGCCGATTTGCACAATCATGAATATATTGGAGCACTCTATCTGCATATAAAGCTATTGTAATGTTCTGCCGTTCCAACCATTTTCTCCAGTCTCAGGAAACTTCTAGCAGCTTGAAAAACGTGGCTAGAGTGACCCATGCCTGTATTGCGCGCACATTACGCGCATATTACATTTCCGATTTTCGATCAAGAAAACAGGGATTTGCGAATATATGACGAATATTCTACCAAATATTCGTGAAACTTTACAAATTCGAATATTGCACCTGTCGCTCATCACTACTTAAAAATATGATTTGGTATATAGATGACTTCCTTCAACCATAATTTCCAGATCTAGGAAGCACACTGATTTTTTACTTTTAATAGCTGTGAATTTAAGGTTCCAGTCATTATTATTTATATTTGGGATGAAATTTCCCAATGTTTCTTCTTCTCCCTTCCAAATGAACAGGCAGTCATCAACATATCTTCGCCACACTCATAAGTTCCTCTCCATCTCTCTGGTTTAATAAGGGATCAATATAATAGTGTTCCCAGTGAGCCAAAAAGAGTTTGGCGAAACTCGGTGCCAATTTCGCACCCATCGCTGTCCCGACCTTCTGTAAATAAAAAATATCTTTAAACCTGAAATAATCCCAGGCAGAACTCTATAAAATTAATAATGAAGATTTTTTGTTCTTCCTCCATTTCTCTGTCTCTATGGCCTCATGCACACGACCGTATTTTGCTTCCTTGTCCGTTCCGTTTTTTTTGCTGATAGGATGCGGACCCATTCATTTTAATGGGTCCGCAAAAAAAAATAGAAATAGAGCATCTCCTATTTTTTTCTAGTTTGCGAACAAGGATAGTCATTATTACCATGGATCCGAAAAAATAACAGATCCGAAAAAACAAACAAATGCCATACGGATGTCATCCGTTTTTTTTTTTTGGGGGGGACGCAAAACACATACAGTCATGTGCATGTAGCCTATCCAAGTAGAACTTCACTGCTTGCATGCCCAACTCTTTGGGCATAATAGTATATAGACAAGTAACAAGTAACAAGTAGGGTGCCTTTATCTTTATGAACTTTGGTGAGAAAATATATGACCTGGGTCCTTGGATGGGGGTGATTCAGATAATCATATTCCTTCTTGTTTAATATTTCTTTTACCAGACCCTCATTTAGTAGTATAGGGAGTTCTTTTTTTATATATGCCCATGTGGTTGCCCCTAAGTTTTTCATAGGTGGTTATATCTCCTGGGATCTTCAACAAATATTTCTCATAGTAACTTTTATCATAGATCACTATGCCTCTGCCTTTATCTGCTGGCTTTATAACAAATGTTTCATTTTTCTCCAGACTACTTAATGCAGATTTTTCTTTCCTAGTTAAATTGATTTCTTAGTTTTTTCTATTAATAGACTCCAGACCTTTAAAAAACCCTCTCTGAAAGGCCTCTATACATTCATTTTCTCAATTTTTGGGATAAAATTTAATTTATTTTTTAACGTAGTATGTACATGTTTATTGTCTTCATTTTTTATTGCATCTTTCATACTGTTGCTCATTTATTTCAAAATATTGAGATTCCTCATGTATATCTATGTACATCTAAGTATGTCTGGAATTTATTGCCTGCATAAGTGGGGGCAAATTTGAGACCTTTATTTAACACTCTTATTTCATCTTCGGGTAACTGGTGTGAACTCAGGTTATATATTCCTTCACTGTTTATCTTCCCTTTTTTGCCGCAGGACTCTTGTTTTTTCTTTACCCCTCTAGTTCCTCTGACAATTTTCTTTTTCCTTGGATGTTCACTGGGTGTATTTGTTTCTCTTGTTCTTATCCCAATACTACTCCCATGATTAAGAAGGAGGTTACCACCTGCAGTCACAGGTATGGGAGTAGTTGTATTCGCTGTGGCAGTCCTCGCTATGTCACTCCCTGGGCTGTGCAGTAATAGGAAGGGTGTAGCTTTTCTTCCTCTCAAGGGACACCCTGGTTTTATGGCTTGTAGAGGGAAATGCCAGGTAGGTATATACAGTCATGTGAAAAAATTAGGACACCCTTTGAAAGCATGTGGTTTTTTGTAACATTTTTAATAAATGGTTATTTCATCTCCGTTTCAACAATACAGAGAGATTAAAGTAATCCGACTAAACAAAGAAAACTGAAGAAAAGTCTTTTCAAGATCTTCTGTAAATGTCATTCTACAAAAATGCCTATTCTAACTGAGGAAAAAGATAGGACACCCTTGCCCCTAATAGCGAGTGTTACCTCCTTTGGCTGAAATAACTGCAGTGAGACGGTTCTTGTAGCCATCTACCAGTCTTCGACATCGGTCTGAGGAAATTTTACCCAACTCCTCAATGCAGAACTTTTTCAGCTGTGAGATGTTTGAGGGTTTCTTGCACGTACAGCCCTTTTCAAGTCACCCCACAGCATCTCAATGGGATTCAAATCTGGACTTTGACTTGGCCATTCCAGGACTCTCCATTTCTTCTTTTTCAGCCAATCTTTGGTTGATTTACTAGTATGTTTTGGGTCATTGTCATGTTGCATGGTCCAGTTCCGCTTCAGCTTTAATTTTTCTAACTGATGGTCTCACATGTTCTTCAAGCACCTTCTGATACACAGTAGAATTCATCGTGGATTCTATGATGGTGAGCTGACCAGGTCCTGCTGCAGCAAAGCAGCCCCAAACCATGACACTTCCACCTCCATGCTTCACAGTTGGTATGAGGTTCTTTTCTTGGAATGCTGTGTTTGGTTTCGCCAAACATGTCCTCTGCTGTTGTGTCCAAATAATTCAATTTTGGACTCATCTGTCCAAAGAACATTATTCCAGAAGTCCTGGTCTTTGTCAACTTTATCTCTGGCAAATGTCAGTCTGGCCTCGATGTTTCTCTTGGAAAGCAAAGGTTTCCTCCTTGCACACCTCCCATGCAAGTTAAACTTGTACAGTCTCTTTCTGATTGTAGAGGCATGTACTTCTACATCAACAGTAGCCAGAGCCTGCTGTAGTTCTCGAGATGACACTTTAGGGTTTTGGAGACCTCTTTTAGCATCTTGCGGTCTGCTCTTGGGAGTGAACTTGCTGGGGCGACCAGTCCTGGAGCATGTTGGCAGTTGTTTGAAAGCCCTCCACTTGTAGACTATCTTCCGGACAGTGGAATGGCTGATTTCAAAATCTTTGGAGATCTTTTAAATCCCTTCCCAGACTCATAGGCTGCTACAATCTTTTTCTGAAGTCCTCTGACAGCTCTTTTGCTCTCACCATGGTGCTCACTCTCACTTCAACAGTCAGGAGCACACCAAACTAAATGTCTGAGGGTTTAAATAGGGCAAGCCTCATTCAACATGCAGAGTAACGATCTACTAATTATGTGCACCTGGTGTGATATACCTGTGTGAGATCTGAGCCAATTTAAGAGGGAATACATGTGAGGGTGTCCTATCTTTTTCCTCAGTTAGAATAGGCATTTTTGTAGAATGACATTTACAGAAGATCTTGAAAAGACTTTTCTTCAGTTTTCTTTGTTTAGTTGGATTACTTTAATCTCTCTGTATTGTTGAAACGGAGATGAAATAACCATTTATTAAAAATGTTACAAAAAACCACATGCTTTTAAAGGGTGTCCTAATTTTTTCACATGACTGTATTATATGTTTACATTATGTATATATACATACATATATAGAATTGTATGGGCCCCAATATGCATATATAGATATGCATATATGCCCTTGTAATATGCCCCCCCCCCCCTGCAAGCGCATGTCCAGTTGCGGGCATATCAAGACAAAGGATCAAAGAGATCCTCTGCCATTTGCTAAACACCTCTGGCAGGGCTGGAAATGTTATGCATAACAGGGACAGGGTAACAAAGAGCTCCCCTCCTCCTGTATGCCGCGCACCTCCGGCGCTGTAATAACAGTGCCGGAGGTACGCGGTCACTTCATAGGCAGGAGGTTCAAAGCGATCCTCCGCCTTGAAGCGCCGGTATGCGTGGGCTGGTGCAGTAACGTCATATCACCTCGCTAGCCCACGTGTACTTGCCTGCAGCGTGGGCTGCTTGGGAGCGAGTACCGTCGGATTTAAATAGTCCAGTGGCGAAGCGCTCATCAGTTAACCCCTGCATCCCCAAGCGGGAACCATCCCCCAGACAACGAGCATTGAGAATCATCCCCTGGAACGAGCAGTAACCCCCTAGGAATGAGCATGCTGAGTATTATTAACCCCTGAATATCCCACTGCCACCAATCCCTTTTTGCCCTGCAATATTAATCCTTTCCCATTGCCACCAATCCCTGCAATATTATTAACCCTATACCACCAACACCATAACCCCTGCAATATTTACCCTTTCCCACTGCCACCAATAACCCTATAGTACCAACACCATAACCCCTGCAATATTAACCCTTTCCCACTGCCACCAATAACCCTATACCACCAACACCATAACCCCTGCAATATTCACCCTTTCCCACTGCCACCAATCCCT